>JAIVFJ010000176.1:0-136240 GCA_025765615.1 Zopfochytrium polystomum | reverse complement strand
CTGCGGCTGCATCATCTGCCGGCGAGAGCGTGGAAGCCTCGAGGCTTTCTATTGGATGAGCTAAGTGCCACCCTCGTGGCCATCATGTGGCAAAACGGCGACATGGATGTCACTCGGACAGGATTACTCTTTCAGTCCCGTCAAAGGGTCTCAACTCGGCAGCCGTGGTTATGTTCTAACGCCGTCGGCGCCCGACTAGCAGCACACAAAATTACAGCTGTTGCGAGAACCTCGTTCACGATGCCCCCGTCAACCCTGAAGCCGTCACTCCCTTGCACCGCTCGGCGCCGCACAGGGGGCCACCAGCAATTGCAGAACGGAATGGGTCGAAAGATCGGTAGTTTACGAGTGGCAGCCGATAGAGAGTCGAAATCATTTTCGCGATTGCACCTTTGGGCTCGAATCTGTGTTGAGACTAGAGGACGATGAGGTTGGCTAACGTTTGTAAGACGATCGGGATCACGGTCTGGATGGTTGCTTTTCATCAGTGGTGGCTTTTACTGGATACCGTCCGTCTCGGCGCACCGTGTTGAGTGACAGCAGTGTGCGCTTTTGGTCTGACAGTCCAACGTGGTGAGCTGTAGCGTGATCCGCTGACCTTCTCTGCGGGAGCTGCGACGACAAGGAAGACGAGGAGGAGCGAAGTGGAGTGGGCGAACGTCCGAAAGATATAGAGACCGCAAACTTAATGAAGAAAGGTTCTGACGAAAGAGAACCCATTCTCCATTCGCGGACTCTCACCTCGTCACTTTTCTCGAGCCACCAGTTGGTCACCGCCGGGTGCATCCGCGCAAACTCGGTGCGATCAATGATTCCATCAACAGCTCTCTGCACGTCCGGCAGGCGTTAAAACCACTGCTGAAACAGCCCCGACGACTCCCACCACTCCAAAACCTTGCGCCATTCAGCGGTGTAAAACGGGGCATGATGCCAGTCGGTCTCCATTCCGTTCTTCCACCGCCACCGCAGCCACTCTAGGCGACCCCGACGGACATCGGCGTTGACTGAATGGTGTCGAGAATAAACGAGCCGAAATCCACTCTCTCCTTCCACCACTGGAGCACTGCCGCTCTGCCATTGGACATGGCTATGTCGATCGCAAAATGATCATACCAGAATGGCAACCCTCTCTCCTTCCACCATTGTAAAATGCTGGTGTGTCCGTACCTCAAGGCTAATTCAGTATACTCAAACTTATGGTGCAGCCTCCTTTGAGGTTTACAATTGCAGGGAAGAAATTTTTTTTTTTTTGAACCCCATAAACATTTGGGGCAGTGCCTTTCCTCGTCGGTCTAAAAGGAATTGGGTGTGAGAGGGAAGCAGCATCATCTCATATTGGAACCTCATTGAATAAATATCCCTCCACCCAGCAAGACCTTCTACCAGCCGTCATTTTCCTAGTAGTCGGTCACTCTGCTACTCTGCTAGTGGGCTCGAATTCCCATTCCATCAGAAGGACCTGCTCGCTTGTCAAATGGACGTGACCTCAGCAACGCCTAAAAGTCAGCCTCCATGAAGATTGGCGTTCCAGATCGTCAAATTGTGTGTTCTACGTTTTTTTTCGATGGGTTTGGGGCACATTGAAAAACGGTGGTACATGTTCAGCTCTTGCCTTGACCAATGGCGGAAAAGTACTGCCCTCTTTCCGTGGCTCGCAATGCGGCAAAACTTTTCATACGGTATTGATTCACGCGTCAGGAGTGTTGGCTGGCTCAGTTAAGACCTGCTGTTTCTACCAAAAGCAAACCCTCGAACACCAGAACTTTGCTGCGGTGTTAGGACGACTATTTTTTGACGTGAGTTTATGGAACCAAAGAAAATAAATTGCGCCCTATTTTCAAGGCTGGTGCAAACGCAGTGTGAATTGACCAGGGTTTCGGCAACCATCTGCCTGGCAGAGGCCAAAAAAAAAAAAAAAAAAAAAAAAAGGTTCATTCCTTTCCTGTTTCTACGGACCAAAGAGGAAAAAAAAAGACGAGTGCCCTCACTGCAATGAAAGGAACTCCACTAAGCCTCCGTCCTCCTTCACCACCACGGGCCGTCACGTTCCTAGCGGCGACTCCCTTTCTTGCTTCCGCCCTTGGTTCCTCCAACCCCACCGCCTCTGGGGGCAGTCGTCGCAGCCTTTTTGCTGCCACTCGCTCTAGGCGCACTGACGCCGCCGCCAGCCTTTCCGCCGCCGCTGGTCTTGGAAGGGGAGGAGGCGGCGGCGACCCGTTTGTTGCACGCGGCTTTGCCGGCTCGGCGGAACAGTTGGCGGCCGGCGCGAAACTGGAAGCCTTCAACCCGGCAGGCCATGCGAACTTTGGAGTAGTCGTCGTCATGCTGGCTTTCGACGGTATGCTTGTCGGTGGCTTTTCTGGCTGTTTTTTCGGGGGGTTGTTTTTGATTTCCACGCGCCGTGGGAGGACCGTTGAGGACAATAATGAGCTCGGATGATACGGCATAACCCCAAAAGAAGAAGGCGGGAAAAACGGTTGTAAAGACAGAGAGAAATTTGCTACGAACCAAACCCCCAGTCAATTAGCTCCATCTTGGGTACGGTTCCCTGCAGTCGTTGGAAGAAGCGAAAACAAGAGAAAAAAAAAAGTGTTAGTCCTTCTGACTCCTTCATGTTGCCCCCCCGACCACATCACACTAACTCAACTGGCTTATCCCCTGGACTCGCGTGAACCCTTATATTCCCCCCGTTCGTGTCGTGGTGGACGTACCCGACATCCTTCTGCTGTTTTGTAATCTGGCCATGGATCGCGTCGCTCAGCTTGACCTTGCCCGGGTTGTTTTTGGCGTTCTCGCCGAGGGAAAGGTACTTTGATTTAGCCTCGGGGTTGTCGTGCTGGGTTTTGAGCCAGTCCTTGAGGCCGGTGGTGCCGACTTTCTTTTGCACCATTTTTTCGCCTTCGGCGGCGACGAGTTGGCCGGCTGGGGTCAAAACGTCAAAACAAATGTGAGAGAAACGTAGTCGCAACGGAGATTCTCATTCCATCGACTCGACTCCCCTTCTCATTTACCTGCTCTCGTCGCCTCCACTTCCTTTGGCCAAAGCTTCTTGTACTTCAATGGTTCCTTGTAAATGACATCGGTGGAACCGTGTTTTGCGTGGTAGACGGCCGCCGACAAGCCCTGGGTGCCGACTTTGTCGCCAATCTGTTTAAGGACATTGGGACGTGAGTAGATTGAAAGTAACAGGGGTCGTTTTGACACGCTTTTTTTTACCTGAACCGACACGCCGCCGACGTTTTCTGTCGTCCCTGTCTGAGTTGTATTGATGAATAACCTTTTTAGGGGCGCCGAAAGAGCTGGCTGTGCGTACCTTTGATTCCGAGCTGCTCGGGCCGGCGGCGAGGGCAAACGGCAGAAGAACGGAGATGACCGGCAGCAGAAGGAGGAGGAAGCGAACGGCGATGGAGACGACGCTGGCGGCGGGGGCCGCGACGCAGCGGCGAGGGAGTGGGTGGCGGCCTTGACTGGCGCGGTCGGCAGCGGATGGCTGAGGCATTATTATTAGTATTTGTTTGCTCCGGTGTTTCCTTCCTCTCCTTCTTCGTCTTTGTCTTCTTCTTCTTTTGGGCTTTCGCTCCGCTCGTATCCGACGTCCGCTGGGAGACACGGGGAATACCCGCGCGTGCTCAGCCCGCGTGGGGGGGTGAAACGAAACCTGTTTGAGTGCGTTTGAGAAAAATGGGACGACCGAAAAAAAAAAAAAAAAAAAAAAAAAGAGAGATGAGCGTGTTTGGGCGGTAATATTGTGTGTGTTTATTTATTCATTTACCAAAAACGATCTGTCAAATAGCGCAGCAAACGTTCAAAAGGAACAACAGAAACCACACCCCTCCTTCATTTTTGACGCGCCGCACACAAAAAGTTGTGGAGTCGGAGCGGGGGCGCCAAAAGAGGGGCAGGGTATGCTTAAAAAAAAAAGCACCAGCAAGCAGTTTTCGGCCGTGTTCAGATCGTTTGCGTAGAGGGGAAGGTTTTCCCTGCTGCTAGGAAAAACTCTCTCCAGAGGACTGCGAAATCACTTCCGATCGTTCATTTTGCGGGGGATTGGCACTCCCCCTAATCGTCAGGTCCTCAACCAACGTTGGGGGAACCGAAAAGGTTCAAGGCTCGAGGATCTTGGGTGGACGAACGTTTTCTGGTGGGGAGGCGCGTTTCTCGATGTGAGCTCCGACGCGGTCTCGGTCACAAAGCTGAATCCAAGCATCTCTCTGATTCTAGCAATCAACTCTGGCTGCTGGGCGAACAGACCGTGCCTCGCGACCTCTACTTCGCTGGGTTCGACGGTTTGGGGAATGAAAAAAGAAAAAAAAAAATTCGATATAATTTTTAGCCCAGAGAGGTTCAATGAGAAATGGCTTGAGGCACAAGGAGCGCCATTTCTCAGTAATGCTAGCTTCTTTTCTTTTTTTTTTTTTTTTTTTTTCGCCTTTGTTCCAGTCGTGTGCGGTCCTGGTAAAAAGAGCAAGAGAGAGAAAACCCTTCGAAGGAAGTGTGTTGGGGGCTGGGCTGGTTTGCGCGCACCGTGTGTCGGGGTCGGGGCGGGGCGGGAAACAAGGAAGGGGGGGATGTGGTTGTCCCAAACGAGGCCCTTTAGGGAGGAGGACGTGGCTGCCGCAAGGGAGAAGAAGGTTGAAAGACGAACATATATAGAGACGAACTGGAGCGAGGGGGGGTGGAAAATAAAATCGCCCCCACTTCGACGTGGTTGATGCGGTAAGGGCGTGGCGCCCTTACCCTCTCCCCCTCCCCGCCTCCCCTCCCTCCCCTCTCCCAAGACGAGGTCCGATAAAACAATCGTGCTTTTTTTCTCGCGGGGTTGAGGAAGAAAGAGCGTAGTTGTCTGTTTTGACTCGAATAACATGGAGGTTTTGGAGTTGAGAGCGGGGAGGGGGGAGGGGGAAGGAAAAAATAGTCCAGCGCTTGCGGCGGCGTGTGGCAAGAGAGAGAGAGAGAGAGAGAGAGAGAGAGAGAGAGTAGGTGAGGAACCCCCCGCTCTAGGACCGGTTAACAGAATCGTTTCGGTAGAGGCAGAAAAAGCAGGGCAGGAAAAGAAGAGAGGGAGGGGTGAAAAAAAAAAAAAAAAAAAGAGGAAAAAAAAAAGGAATGGGTGGGTGGGACGGACCCCAAACGAGAGCACCACCACCACCAGCACCATTTACTTTGTCCTCACAACCCCGGACACGGCCAGCACCACGACGCTCGCCGCCAGCACCCCGTTCGCAACCACCGCGTCCCTCTGCACCCAACCCTTCTTATGCAACCCGACGTCGTACACCGCGACGCCGGCCAACGCCAGTCCGAGCACGGCGAACGTGCGTTTGGCGAGCGCGGGGGAGAAGAGTACGACGACGCCCGTGAGGGCGAGCTGGAGACCCGAGGTGCGCGTGAGGAGAGCGAGTACGGGCGAGATCGAGGTGGTTGTCGAGGAGCCGGCGATGAGGGTGGTGGGTTTGGTGAGGGTGGAGGCGGGGAGGGATGGGGTGGACGCTGCCGCCGACGATGAGGTGGAGGAGGAGGTAGTGACGACGGCCGGGTCGGTCGTCGTCGTGGACGACGACGACTGCGACACCTCTTCCTCGCCGTGCCCGCCCTTCTTCTTAATAATAACCGTCGTCGTCGTGGTACGCCTCGTCGACGCCGCCGTCGAGCTCGTCGTCTCCGACCCCGTCGCCACTCCGGATCCCGATCCAGCGTGGAGAGGCGCCTCGGGGCACTGCAGTGCGAAGAACGACTGTGTAAAGACCCGTCTGGCGACGGCGTGCGGGTATGCGTAGGTGGCGACGCCAAAGAGGGTGAGGATGCCGCCGATGAGGAATTGTTCGGGCAAGATGCGGCGGGCGGGGGGTAAGACGACCAAAGCTGCGGCGGCGGCGGCTGCAGCGGGGTCGACGGGCGGGAAGCAGTGGGTGCAGCGTGCGTAGTGGCTCATTCTTTCGTTGGGCGGAGGGTAATGGAGAGAGGAAGGGTAAGCAAGGATGGATGGATGACGAACGCCTCCACCGCCCTTTCCAAGCTTACCTCCGTTCGGGGGGATCCTGCGATGCTGCCTCGTTAATATTTTTTTTGTCGTTTTGTTTTTTGTGAAATGAAATGAGTCTGTCTGTCTGTCTGTACGACTGTCTGCACGTCTGTCTGTCTGTCTGTCTGTCTGTCTGTCTGTCTATCTGGCTAGAGTCTGTCTGTCTACTGGCCACACATGTTCTTCTTCATCCTCCCAGATTGAATTGATTGGTGGGAGTGGGGGGTGTGGGCGGGTGGTCCTTGTTTCATTCACCAAGCAGTGACACACCCAACACACACACACAAAAAAAAAAAAAAAAAAAAAAAAAAAAAAAAAATCTTTTCTTTTCACTCGTACTGCCTGCCACTTTCATATTATTATTAATACTGCCCCAGTGCCGTTTGTTTCATCGCATCACCACACTCACTTTGGGCGCTCGGTCTAGCAGAAAACGACTTCCCTCGTCTCCGCCAATGACGTGGCACGCGACGAGGCCCGCCAGCGGCACGACCACCACAGCAACTTCCTCCTCTTGCTCCTTTTCCGCCTCTTCCTCTCCCTCCTCCGCCTCCTCTGCCTCCTCCGCAGCAACCCTCGTACCCGCCGGCACCGCCGCCGGGGCGTGCATCCGCAGTGTCACGTCCCCGCCGCCCGTGCACGACACCACCGTCGCCTCCTTGTACCGAGAGAGCTCGGGCGTACCCCATCGGGACAGTTCAATGAGCTTGTACAGGTTGTGTGTGTTGCGGTGGGAGCGGGAAATAAAATGGAAAAAAAACAAAAAAAGAAAAAACATGTGCGGTCCTAGGGTTAAAAACGTAAACAGCACAAAACGGCATTTGATCGCCGGCCAAGGGGCGGTTCCTTCAACTCACCTTGAACGCCAACACGCTCCCGATTGCCGGGAACCCGTCGAGCCTCGGATACCCGCTGTAGTCCTTCTCCGGCGGCAGTTGCCTCGTCCTCTGCGTCCTCGGCGTCGTCTGCGGCGTTCTCACGGAAGACCTCGACCGCGACGACGACGTCCCTCCACGCCACGACTCGTCGCCGTCGTCGTTCTCGCCATCGTCGTCGTTGTTGTAGCCTTCTTCCTGCCACCTCTGTCGCGACCGCCGACGTTCCCGCACCCTGCTCCCCCTGCCGCGGCTCGGCGTCGGCATCTCGTACCCGTCGTCAATGTTGTCGTCCCAGAGCTCGACGTGGGTCGTGATGACGCGCGGCGGTTGAGGCGGCGTTAGCGCGGGAGAGGGTGGAACGGGGTCCGTGGAGGGTCGGACCGCGGACGATGATGGTGATAAAGCGGCTGCAGCGGGTGCAGCGGCCACAGCAGCCGCAGCAGCCGCTGCGTGTCGTTTCGGAGATCCTTCTTTCTCGACCGTGTTTCGGACGACGCCGTTCACCTTGTCGTCGTGGCCTTCCTCATCGTCGTCATTGTCCTCGTCGTTGTCATCGTCATCAACATCAAACCGCACGTGCCTCGCCGCCTCGCCGTTCCTCGCCATCCGTTCCATCAGCCTGCGTTTTCCCTTTCCCAGCGACAGCGGCGGCGCGATCGCGACGCTGCTCCCATTGGTGCTGCTGGTGCTGCTGCTTGTGGAGGACGGCAAAGCCGGCGTAGCTGTCGCAGCCGCTCCGTTTCGCTTCGGCGATTCTCGAGCCGGAGTCACTCCTCTCTTGTTGTTCTCTGCAGACTTTGGCGAGGAGGATGCTTCCGAGGGGACGCCGGGCGCGGCATTTTCCGATGACGTAGGAACAGGTCCCAGGCTACCCGACGCGGCCACAGCCGCTCCGACGACGCCTCCTTGACCCGCAGACTGCTCCGCATCGAGTTTCTGCCTCTTCGAACGGTGTCGCTGCCTCTTCCGCGCCGGCTGCTGCTGCTCCTGCTCCTCCCCAGCATCCTCCTCGTTCACCTCGATTACTGCACCTGGAGACACCGCAACCTGGGACTGCTCTTGCTGCTGCTCCTGGCGGTCCACCACAGCCTTGCGCTTCTTCCGCTTCCTCCTTGGCGATGACGAAGGGAAAGACATAGAATCGACTGCGGAGTTGTCGTTGCTAGAAGGCGGCGGCGGCATGACTTGACGCGGCTGCTGCTGCGCCGACCGATCCGCCGCCGCCGCACCCACCGAGTTCCTTGCACCGTCGTCGTCGTTTCGGCGGCGCACACGTCTCCTCACCGTCACGCTGGCATAGAACAATCCCCAATGAGTCGGGGGCGGCGAGTTCTTGACCAAGCGCAACAAAAAAAAAAAAAAAAAAAAAACCCGAAAAAAAGACAACACACTACTGACCTGACGAGATCGTTATCCCGCAACACCTCGTCGCACCGCATCACCGGCAGCAGCTCGAACCCGTCCATCTCCATCGACACGTCGTCGTCGTTGTTTTCTTCTCCTTCTCCTTCTTGCTCGTTGCCGCCCCCCCACATCGCGCAGATGGCGCGGCTGAGGTCCGAGACGAGCGGGAAGCGGGCGGGGTTAACGGGCATCCAGTGTTTGACCGGTGGGGGCGGTTGGGGTTGTGCGGGTGGTTGTGAGGATGACGACGAGGATGATGATGAGGATGAGGATGAGGATGAGGATGAGCCATGATGGAGGAGGAGCGGGTGATGGGCGGTGCCGGCGTGGTTTTGGTGGTTGGGGTGCGTAGCGGGGTCGAGCTGCTGCTGCTGCTGCTGCTGCTGCTGGTGGTCGTGGACGACATGGACCACGACGCGGAGGCGGATTGGCGGCGGCGGCATCGCGTCGGCCTTCTTCGTCCCGAGCTTGCTGACAAGGTAGGGAGGGCGGCGACAAGAAAACAGAAATTCGCAAACACAAAGGCGAAAATTGGTGACTGATGCCACCGAAATTTTCTGTTCACCCCTCGAACAGCTGCTGACGCAAGTCACCAGCAATGTCCTCCAACGGCTCACAGCGAAGTTTGATATGCGTCAATCGGAAAACTGCATGCGCGTAAAGGGAATGCCAACTGCGGTGGTGGCAGAATTTATGCAAGAGGACATTAAAGTCCCGAATTCGCTTATTGAGGCATTCGTGGCGAACCCTGATCCGTTTGATTAATTGTCGCATGGCCCTTTGCTGTGGGGTGGTTGCTCGCTTGCAGCACAGTGACAATCGATGCACTTCCCTGAAACCCAAGATCACCACAGACCTTCTCGCCCTCCTCCAATGTTAGCCGGAACTGACTGGTTAGCAGCAAGAGGCACAAGACAGACCCGAACCTATTGTGACTGTCAGTTATCGTTCTCACGATACCCATGGGACAGCAAGCCACTGCCAATGTAGACCTGGGCGCTGGCTTGCACTGTTGACAAATACTCCAAGTATTAAGTGGAACAGAAACCTGGTGTTATCAGTTTTCCTCCTCCTCTGCTCAAGCAGATAATATAGGAGAGGTTTTTACCCTGTGCCAGTCACTCTTGCCTAGCAACTATTAAGCGTGCATATCATCATCATGTATCAACAATTCATAAGAGAGTTTTTCTCTTTCTCTCCAAGTTGGGAAGAAGGACCACCCACAAACACGCATCTCCACTCATTCACTCCTTCCACTCACTCACTCAGAGTAGACTGTGAGATTCCTAATCTCACTGATCAGGGTCTTAGCTGGGGTCTCCCTGAAAGCTCTTCCCCAGTTGTGACTATGTCATTATATTGGCCCCCCATATTTATTTTTTATTACCATTCATCACATCCCTCACGGGCTCTAGTGTTTATCACTATAAAAGAGCATCCTGTGTTCCTTGTGCTGAATGGGCCTAAGCACAAGGGGCACACCCCTCATTCATCCTATTCATTCTTATTTTTACTCATTTTCCTTTTTCTCTCATTTTCCCACCTTTCAATCCACTGTCCCTGCACTGATGTGGCCTCAAAGCCTCAAATTATGTTCACCCCAAATTTGGAGGCAGGAGAGACACTGGGTGGAGGGGGGGTGTGGCTGAAAGAGTGATTCACCCTTCCAAATTGTTCTTTCTTTCATTTT
Source organism: Zopfochytrium polystomum (assembly GCA_025765615.1). Lineage (NCBI taxonomy): Eukaryota > Fungi > Chytridiomycota > Chytridiomycetes > Chytridiales > Chytridiaceae > Zopfochytrium > Zopfochytrium polystomum. The sequence continues at coordinate 126,246 of JAIVFJ010000176.1, read as the reverse complement.
CTCCTTTTGTTATGTCTTTTCCCTTTTTCTCTTTTCTTTCTTTCTTCCTTCTTTCCTTTTTTCTCTCCTCCCCTTTCCTATAAATACTCCCTCTCTCCCCTCCTTTGTTCTATATATATCTACTCTCTCTCAATAAATCCTACCTAGGTAACAACCAATCCTTTTCTTTCCTCTTTGGTGTTTCTCCCTAGGCCAGTGCTACCAGACCAAGCTGGGGATGGAGTCCTCTTAGGCCAGTGCTACCTGACCAAGCTAGTAGAGGTATGATTTCCCCAGGCCAGTGTGTTGTATGCCAAGCTGGGGTGAGGTTTCCTTCCCTTTCCTTTCTCTTCCTTCCCCTACCTGGTTGGTTCTCACATTGAGCTCTGTCTCTGTGATACTGGCAGATGCCACACTGCCTTAGGGCATCCCCTTGTTGAACTGCTGCCTGTTGGTTACCATGTCGGATAGTCAGGGCTTGAACCTGGGGCCTGTGGGGTACTCTTCATTGAGCAACTCTACTTGGTCTAGCTGTCCTTCAATAAAGACAGAATTGAACCACATCATCCATCTTTATTGAGTTTGAGCTGAATCCAGGGTACTGGCTCTGCTAATAACCAGGAGCTTCCCATCTTAAAGACTTGTCTTATCCCTTTTGCCACTAGACTATAGATGAGCCCCTGAAGATGAAGAGGAGATCTAATAAGACTGTTTACACATCAGTGCAAGCCAGCGCCCAGGTCTGCATTGGCGGTGGCTCGCTCTCCCATGGGTATCGTGAGAACAATAACTGACAGTCACAATAGGTTCAGGTCTGTCTTGTGCCTCTTGCTGCTAACCAGTCAGTTTCGCCTAACACCTTCAGATGGTGAAGGGCCCGAAATTGGTGCTTTGCCTGGAGGCTGTGAACACCACGCAGCGAAAGGAGCTCCTAGACAGTTGCAACGCTGAGGCTGAAGTGACTACAAAACACTTTGTCAAACGAACGATCGCTTTTCGTCTAGTTGTCAAGGATTTGCTGAGCAAGAAGTTTCCAGTCAACCATGATGAACATGATGGACAACAACCTCAAAAGAAAGTGGGAAAGCCATTTATGTGATAACACAAGCAAGAAGAAAACTTTTTACATCTGTTCCTCCCCTGCGCACCGCTGTCCCTGAGCGGTGTGGCTGAGCCCATGGATACCAAAAGCAGAGATGAATACCAAAAATGCTCGCTAACGTCAGAGACAGCCTGAGCTGATTAATCAAGGCTAAGGGAAATTTTGGTATTACCTATTGGTTTTGGTGTCCAAGCGTGTTTTTTGTACCACTGTCTGTCAAGTTCTCTGCTTTACATAATCCGTTGGTGGGAAAAGAGCTCAAACTACGCAAAAATAAGAAGAAAGATCAAGAACACAGAAACCACGAAGTGATACCAAAACAGTCATGAGTACGAAAATTTGCATTTGATTGGCCTTATTGGTTCAGTTGGATTTCGTGGCTTGCCGTTTTTTTGGTTATCTGATTGGCATTTTGGTATCCACGGTGCTTTTGTTATTCATGCTGTTTTTGGTATTGAAAGCGTTCTGCACCTGCTCTCCAGTGCCACACATACCATATAAGAGGTCAGGAGCCTATAGGGTCTGCTGATGGGCCAACCACCAAAAGGAACTGTTGATGCAAGTTGTGGTGTGGGCGATGCAGACAGACTGAAGCAACTTGCAAACCACTTACCATCGATTGGCGACAGTACAATTGAGGCCCGAAAAGGGCTGAAGAACAACCAAGTGAACTGTCTCTTTCCTGGCTTTGAGCGGTTTAGTACAAAGTTTTTCAACGATAGGCTCGCAGGTGGGTGCTCCGAACGAGCGCATATAGTCATCTTTGACCCATTACTTCCCTCCCTCAGAGTGGCACGCACAATCAATAGCAGAAGCAGTGACAGACAGTGTCGCAAGAAACCTGTTCCCACATCCAGCACCGAGTTCCACATCCTCTTCTAGTGTCTTTTCAAATCCAACCCCAACACAAGAACACGTCGGCATTGCCGCTCTGACAGAAAACTCCATCATCCCAAAGCTGCCACCGACAACCTCAACGCCAAGCGCTCCCCGACAACCAATTGGCGAAAGTACAGCTCACAACCTTCCCTCGGTCGCGCAGCCTGGCTCTGGAGAAATGCAAAACTTTGATCTTGAGGATTATGAAGCAATGGCGAGGAAACACCGTCATGAGCAGGACCCATACCAGTCGCCGTCCCCCTCTGCACATGTCTCTCACCCACACCCAGCTGTCCTGTCAGGAACAGGGCAGGACAGGACAAGGCAGACAAGGAACTGAGAGGAGTGATGATTGTATTGGAAACAATAATTCACTTGAGGGATGGGACAGGTCCCCCATCCCCCTTTTATACCTTTTGAGAGTCTTCCTTGTCAAGACTCCAAGAAAGTTCCAGAAAGAGCAATTAGTAATACAATGATACCAATGATACCAATGACAACAAGACAAGTCAGGAAAGCAAAGAAGGTTCCAGAAGGTTCCACAAGGTTCCATGAAGGAATGTTCTAGAAGGTTCCAGAAGGTTCCAGAAGGTTCCATGAAGGAATGTTCTAGAAGGTTCCAGAGGTTTCCAGAGGGTGATTCATAACATCATCTCCCCCTTTTAGGCCTCTTCTGCAACTTGGTGGGGTACCTGGTCTTAAACTCGAGCAGAAGGTCTTGGCAGTGAGTGAGGTTTGACTCAGGCTCCCAGGTGTTGTCAGCATCTGAGTAATCTTTCCACTTAACAAGGAACTTGAGTGTTCTTCCAAACCACTTGGCATCCAAGATTTGTTCAACCTCAAATTCCTCTTCACCTTCTACCTCAACTGGAGGAGGAGGAGGAACAACTCTGCCTGGAATGGAATTGGCCACAAACTTCTCTAAAAGGCTGACATGGAAAACTGGGTGGATCTTCATGGATGCAGGGAGATCCAGCTTGAAGGTGACTGGATTGATTTGCTCCAAGATCTTGAAAGGTCCCAACTTGAGGTTGTCTAGCTTGGGACTTGGTCTTTTGGTCTGCAAGTTCTTCCTCAGAAGCCAAACTTGCTGACCCACAGCAAGGTCATGGTCCATTCTGTGAGTGTTGGCAAATCTTGAGGCATCTTCTTGGGCTTGCTTCAGGGTGGAGTCCAGGAAGGAGTTGATGATCTTGAGCTTATGTAAGTGTGAAGCCGCAGCAGGAGCTTGGACATTGGATAGGGTCTCTTGTCCCAGAAGATCTCCTCTTGGATTGAAGCCATAGGTTGCAAAGAAAGGAGATAGCTGGGTGCTTGAGTGGAGAGAATTGTTGAGAGCAAATTCTGCCAGTGGAAGGAGGGTGGGCCAATCATCCTGTTGATAGCTGACATAGCACCTCAAATACTGCTCCAGAGTCTGGTTTGTTCTTTCTGTTTGTCCATCAGTCTGAGGGTGATAAGCAGTTGACAGTTGAGACTTGATTCCAAGGGCTGCTGTGAGTGCTTTCCAAAATTGAGATCTGAACTGTGGTCCTCTGTCACTGACGATTGACTGAGGCAGCCCATGGAGCCTGAATATGTGCTGCAAAAACAGGTCTGCTGTTCCTTGTGCATCTATATTCTCAGTGCAGGGGATGAAATGGGCCAACTTTGTCCTTCTGCAGATGACAACAAGGATAGAGTCAAATCCATGGGATGGGGGCAGTTTCACAATGAAGTCCATGGATATTGATGACCAAGGGCTGATGGCAATTGGGAGGGGCTCCAGAAGTCCATAGGGCTTGTGTCTGCTGGATTTGTTTCTTTGACAGGTTTCACAGCTGCTGACATAGCTCTTGATGTACTTCCTCATGCCTGGCCAGTAGAAGTCTCTGGAAACAAGCTCATATGTCTTGTGCTCTCCTGGGTGTCCAGCTGTTGCTGCATCATGCCTTGTCTTGAGTATCTCAAGTTTTTCCTCTTCTTGGCTGATTTGAATCTTGTGAGGCTTGGGGTCCTTGGAAATAGCATGGGCCCACACACTGTCAGGAAGCAATGAAAGGTGTGTCTTGGATGGTGGGGTGAAACCATCTCCCCCTTCAGGTGCAAGGTCTGTTCTTCTTGACAGGGCATCAGCCACAGTGTTAAGGTGGCCAGGAGAATAGCACAGCTTAAAGTCATACTCAGAGAGCAGTTCAGCCCACCTGGCATGCCTCTGCTTGAGCAACCTCCTTGCCCTGAAGAAGGTGAGGTTCTTGTGATCAGAATAGACAGAGATGCCTTTAGAACCAGCCAAGTAGTGTCTCCAGAATTTGAATGCTTCCACAATTGCAAGCAACTCCTTGTCATGGACTGTGTAGTTACACTCAGCACTGTTCAGCTTCCTGGAGTAATATGCCACTGGATGCAGAGGAGCAGAGGGTTCCTGAGAGCTTGGCTGGGACAGAACAGCGCCAAGGGCATAGTCTGAGGCATCAGTTTCCAAGGTGAAGGGAAGCAAGGGATCCACATGCTTAAGGAGTGGTGCACTTGTGGTTGCTGTCTTAAGAGCTAGCCAGGCTTGCTCTGCTGCTGGGGTCCATTCAAACTTGGTGGTCTTCTTGGTGAGATCAGTGAGAGGCTTGGCTATGGCAGAATAGTTGGCAATGAAGGTTCTGTAGAAGTTGCAAAATCCAAGGAAGCTTTGAACATCCTTGATGGAATTTGGAGCCTTCCATTCAAGAATAGTTTGGATCTTGTCTGGTGCCATGGAGATCCCTTTGTCAGACACAATGAACCCCAAAAACTCAATGGAGGTCTTGTGGAATTCACACTTCTCCAGCTTTGCATAGAGGTGATGCTGTCTGAGTCTCTCCAAGACAGTCTTGACATGTCCCATATGGCTTGCAGTGTCAGATGAAAATACCAGGATATCATCCAGGTAGACAATGACAAAAAGGTCCAGAATATCCCTGAAGATGTCATTCATCATGCCTTGGAAAATAGCTGGAGCATTGGTAAGTCCAAAGGGCATAACCAAGTACTCAAAGTGACCGTATTTGCATCTGAAGGCAGTCTTCCATTGATCCTGGGGCTTAATTCTGACCAAATTGTAGGCACCTCTGAGGTCAATCTTGGAAAATATCCTTGCATGGCTCAGTTTGTCCAGTAATTCAGAGATGAGAGGCAGTGGATAGCGGTTCTTGACTGTCATCTCATTGAGATCTCTGTAGTCCACACAGGGTCTCAGTCCCCCATCCTTCTTCTTGACAAAAAAGATGGGAGCTCCAGCTGGTGACTTGGAAGGTTGGATGAATCCCTTGTTCAGCATTTCTTCAATGTATTCTTGGAGGGCCTTGGCTTCTGGTGGAGAGAGGTGGTACAGTGGCTTGAAAGGTGGGCTGCAAGTTTCATCCTTGAGTGGGATTTCACAGTCATAAGGCCTCTGAGCTGGTAGCAGGTCTGCCTTGGTCTTGGAAAACACATCAGCATAAGGGAGATATTCTTTTGGTAGCTTGGATGCCAGCAAAAGGTCTGATGGGTCCAGGTTGTCGTGCTCCTCAGCAGTGGGGCTTGAATTCTTGACTGGGAACTGTGATTCTTGAATCTTTGACTGAGAGTTCTGTTCTTGGCAAAGACTGTGAGCTGTGGAACTTGAATCTTGAATGTGGACTGTGAACTGTGGTACTTGAATCTTTGACTGTGGGTTCTGTGAACAAGAGTCATGGCCATGACTGTGAGCTCTATGAGCTCTACTTGAATCTTGACTGTGAGCTGTGAACTGTGGAACTTGAGTCTTGGCTGGCTGTGAATCTTGAATCAAGGGCTTGAGAGCATGAGACTTGGGGGCTTGACTTGAGTTTTGGGTGACTGTTCCAATTGGTGGAGGTTGGACTTGACCAGTGACCCAATCAATGGCAGGGTTCTGGGCTTGCAGCCATGGTAATCCCAGGATGACAGAGAATGTGGGTGAGCCAAGATCCAATACTTCCAGATTGACCATGGATGGTGGAAAGTCTTGGATGTGGAGGTTTAGCTTGGTTTCATGGCTGATTTCCTTGAACAGAGCATGATTGGCAAAGTGGACCTTGAGGGGTGTGGATTTCTTGATCGTAGGAATGGCACAAGACTTGGCAAGGGTGGCATCAATGATGTTGCAGGATGATCCAGAGTCTATAAGGGCCTTGGTTGTGATGGTTGACTTGGGTGAGAGTTGAATCTTGACATCCATGGTGAGTTGGTGGGGCTTGGAATCTGAGGTGTTTGTGGTGCTGGTGGTGGTGATGAAACAGGGGCAGCTTGGAGGAGGGTCCAGGGAATTGCCCCTCAGTGAGCCTGGACCTGGGAGTTTGGGTGCTTCTTCCTTGGGCAGTCCTTGACAGCATGCTCCTTGGAGCCACAGTAAAAACACAGTCCCTGCTGGGCCCTCCTTGTTTTCTCCTCTTGGCTCAGAGGACCCTTAGGAAGTGTCTCAACTGCATCCACTTGCATGGGTTCAGGAACTGTAAGAGCTTGAGGAACTGGGGTAGGTCTTGATGTAGTTCCTACTTGTCTTTGCTTCAGCCTCTTGGAGTAGAGTCTGTTGTCAATCTTGATGGCAAGGAGAATGTACTCTTCCAAGGTCTCAGGGATGTGCAGAGACTGGGAGAGCATGTCTTGGATAGACTCATGGAGACCATCATGGTACAGCTCCATCAGAGCTGCATCATTGTATCCAGAGTCTCTGGCTAGTTGCTTGAATTGGTTGGTGTAGGCCACACAAGATTGCTTTCCTTGCTTGATATGCTTGAGCTTGGATCTTGCTGTCCAAGATGCGTAGGGGTCACCAAAGGTAGCTTCCAGCCCTTCCCAGAGCTCTTGAAGGGTGGTGGGTGTGCTTGGGAGAGACCAGTACCATGATTGAGCTTGACCAGACAGGAGGGTGCTTGTGAAAAGAACCTTGACTTGCTCACTGGGAAATCTTGAAGGTTGGAGAAGGATGACATTCTCCACAGTGGCCATGAAGTTCCTAAGGTCTTTGGCCAGCCCAGTGAACTTGTCAGGGCTGGGAACCTTGGGCTCTCTTGCTTGGTTGGCTTGAGGCAGGGGAAGAGCTTGATGTTCTTGTTGGTGAAGTTGTTGTTGAAGCTGGTGCTGCTGGTGAAGGACTTGTTCTTGAAGTTGGTGTGTCTGTCTTGAAAGGGCTTGTAATTGGTCCATCAAGGCTTGGAAGGCAGTTGCATCAGGGAAGGTGTTGTTTGGGTCAGACATGATGGCAGAGAGTAGTGGGAGAGGGTGAAGTGAATTATGATGTCAGGAACAGGGCAGGACAGGACAAGGCAGACAAGGAACTGAGAGGAGTGATGATTGTATTGGAAACAATAATTCACTTGAGGGATGGGACAGGTCCCCCATCCCCCTTTTATACCTTTTGAGAGTCTTCCTTGTCAAGACTCCAAGAAAGTTCCAGAAAGAGCAATTAGTAATACAATGATACCAATGATACCAATGACAACAAGACAAGTCAGGAAAGCAAAGAAGGTTCCAGAAGGTTCCACAAGGTTCCATGAAGGAATGTTCTAGAAGGTTCCAGAAGGTTCCAGAAGGTTCCATGAAGGAATGTTCTAGAAGGTTCCAGAGGTTTCCAGAGGGTGATTCATAACATGTCCGACAGAGAACGTATCATGAAATGCCTTTTGCCCAGCCTCCTCCTGGATCACCTGCTGCTGCTGCTGCTGCGGTTGGTCCACCACGGCCTTGCGCTTTTTCCGCCACTGCGGAGTCGTCGCTGTTTGACGGCGGCGGCGGCGGTGGCGGCATCAGCGGGAAGGACGTTTGACGCAACTGCGTCTGTGCCACGCTTCCAGCCACCGCACTCCTGGCACCGTCGTTCCGGCGGCGCATGCGTCTCGTCACCGTCACGCTTTGCACAAATGAGTCCGGGGCGGGGAAGGGGGCGACATTGTGAAGGCCAAGCGCAAAACATGGACGAACCTGACGAGATCGTTGTCCCTCAACACCTCGTCGCACCGCATCGCCGGCAGTAGCTCGAACCCGTCCATCTCCATCGACACGTTGTGGTTTTCTTCCTCTTCTTCTTCTTCTTCTTCTCCTTCTTCTTTTTCTCTTGCTTGTTGCTGGAGGCGCTCGTCCCCTTTCCCCACAGTGCGCAGATGGCGCGGCCGAGGTCCGAGACGAGGCGGGCGGGTCGACGGGCATCCAGTATTAGACTGGGGCTGGGGGGTGGTGGTGGTTGAAACTACGATGACGATGGCAGGGGTGCGAGTCGTGGAGGAGAAGCGGCGGGCGCCGGCGGCGGGGTTGAGCTGGACGACTTGGACGACGACGGATGGGCGAAGGCATCAGTGTTGGAAACGCCAAGCAAAGCACTTTGACAAGGTACGTTTGTCGACAATTCCCACCGCGAAGCAGACGCAAGTATAAGAGTCAGACGGGTGGGAAGTGAAGAGCGCCCGGACACAGGGGAACTGGTGAGGAGGGGTCGACTCGAGGTAGGGACGGAAGCCAATTTACCCAATTATTTCTTCTGCCTATTTTCAACAAATCTGCGAAACATGCAAAGACCTCAATTTTCGCCCCTTGTACAAGTCCCACACAAAGAAATAAGACGAAAATTTGTTCAATGCAAACTGGCCGTTCCATCTGACAAGCCAAACCAAAAATTTTATATATGTTTAGATTTTGATATCAATCAAAATATATGGGCAGATGGCCGAGCGGTCTAAGGCGCTACGTTCAGGTCGTAGTCTCGCAAGAGGCGTGGGTTCGAATCCCACTCTGCTCACAACTCATTCACATTTTGGCATACTATCCCCCAAGCATCTTCTTACGAAAACTTTGAAAATTTTCTTTCCTCGTCACCAAATTATTGTTGTGGTTGTTATTGTGGTTCTGGTTGTGGTTGTTGATTTTTTTTTTTTTTTTGAATCTATGGCGAAATGCAAAGATTTCCTTATGGCATCTCAACTGCGCCAAGCCCCCTTCTTGGCATGGGACCACCTCAACAACCACTCTGTCTACATCCCAGTCGCATATGTCGCTCCTTCATTGCAACATAAGACAAATCCTCCAGATATAAATAGCCTGGCTCGATAGTTGGTTACTCGCTTCCCACTTCACCACGTACTACGTATCCCTGTACACTGCATAAAAGACGAAGTTACTCACTGTCACTCGTATTCCAATTCAATAAAGTGAGAGCGGAGCAGCATCAAGGAACCTCATTGAATAAATACCCCACCACCCAACTCTTCTCCTACCCTTCACATTCCTTACTGCTGGTGGCTCAAATTCTCATTACTTGTTTCCGTGCCATCTTGGTTTTCTCCCTTTTGCTTGCCGGAATCGAGCGGTTTGCGTTTATGGGTGGAACTCGACCGGTAAGCAGCAAGAGGCACAAGACAGACCAAACCTATTGAGACTGTCGGTTATCATGCCACGCAATACTCATGGCAAGAGCAAGCCGCTGCCAATGCAGGCCTGGGTGGTGACAGATACTCCAAGTAGAAATTGGAACTGATTTAAACAGTTTTCCTTCTCCTCTGTTAACCATACAGAAGGTTCCAGAGGGTGATTCATATCAATCCCCAGATATACTGCCACAAGGGGTCAGAGCGGCGCCGGTTGGTTTGAGGATCCAAAGTGATAGATTATCACGACACTTTTGCTGCGGGTGTGTTCAGAATGATTAACTGGCTTTATTAATACTTCACAAAGCTTGTATCCCTTCGTCGTAGTTTTGCCCCCATTTTGAAACGACATTTTGAGATACACCGACGAAATTGAGTTATGTTTTCAACTCCATGAACTCATGAGCGTAAGGAATACCCTTGTCAAAATCCCACATTACAATATGGCCAACCTGGAGAAGAGTTACGGAATAAAAGGCGTCAGTCGAGTTTGCATGTTGCGCCAGAATGGCTCTTAACTGGGTCGCCTGCGGCGATTCCTGATGCGTGCAGAACTATCCCTGTGGAGAAGGTCCACAGTCTCGGAGGGAAAGTGTACAACAACTGTCCACCGTTTTTGAGGTCACGAATCTGCATTGCGCAGTCATCCGTTTTGATCAACAAGGTGCCGTCGTAAAGACTGAGGATAAAGCCCTCCTTGCTATAAACATCAACAAAGAAGCGCTTGCCAGACTGAATATCACACACACCAACTCTATTCTCTAGACCCACAGCCAGGGTCGAGTTTTCGAGCTGTATAGCCTGCACTTTGCTTTCAAAGTGTTCCGAGTGAACGATATCGCCAGAGGGCAGGCTGACCACTTGGACTGTATTGTCCGAGATGGAGAACGCTAGAAGGCTGTTGTGCACGTCCACTTTGCTGTTACCGCCCTTTGTAAACGTTTTCAGAATGCTCTTCGTTGAGGGGGACCACACGTTGACGTTATCCGGGTCTGAAGCGACAATGAGCGTGCTGTTGACGTAGACGAATTCCACAAAGCCACTCAGCCCACGCAGCGTCTCCAGGAGCAAGCCTGTCTTTGCATCCCACACTTGGACCAGGCCATTGTTTGTCCCACATACAACTGTGCTGCTGTGACAGGCCACGCTGAAGACCGAAGAAAGTGCACCGAATGTATTCACGCACTTCCGCGTAGCGCGATCCCAGATCTTGACCAATGCGTCGCTGCCTCCAGTCACAATTGAATACGCATCGATGCAGATTGCGCGGACAGCCAACAAGTGCCTGTCTTTGAGGTTCTCGCCTGGGCGTGTCCGCAGCCGCGATCGAAAACTGGAGAGCGCGCTGCGATCGCGAACAAGAGTTTTCCAAGGCACCGACGAAATGGATACACCGCGACGGCCGGCTCCGATCTTCTTGCTCGTCGTCTGGCCGCGGTCGAGAATGTTTGGAGAATCGGCGAGCGGCACGGGCATGGCCCAGCGAGCGAGGAAGGTTGCGCGCCAGATCTTGTCGTCGGAGGCGCGGTGCGCCCAGTGCCGTGATGCGCAGCAGAGCCGAGCGAGGGACTTGAAGTCGCAGTCGGATGCAAGGTACGTGAGCACGCGCTGGAGGACCTCTTCGGGCATGGCGTCCAGTTGTGAATGCGCGAGCGAAGGCGAGCGAGGTGGAGCAGGGAGGAGGCGATCGCGGTCGGCGATCATGATCGTTGCAGCACTCGACATGGTCGACTTTGGTTATGCAGACCCTCGCTCGGTCTTGGATTGAAAACTTGTGCCTGCTGCGCCACAATCTGTTGGTTCTTCTCGACTGCGACTGCGCTGAGTTGGTGGCTTCATTTGAAAGCCGAGCGCAGTGCCTCCACCGCAGAGCCTCTGTGGTCATTCAATGAAAGCTGTTACATATGGAAGGAATCCACAAGGAATCCCACCGGGACTGGCGTACTATATCACGCTTTTTTTTGCGTCATGGCAAGTCTAAAAATCACAAATGTATTCGAAACCAGGTAAATGAACCCATAAGCGGCCAGTTTTGCGATCCACAACCAAACAATAAGCGTGATGAGGGAAATGGTTCAGATCCGCTCGTCTCAGATGGCAAAAAGCAGCGAATGCGGAGCAGAGCGCACTGAGCAGTGCCACACCAGCCTTCGCAACAACCACCTGCCGTCATAAGCCTCTGCAGTTTCCACACCTTTTCGAAGCCGCTCAATATGGTTTGCCAAGACCAAACTGGATATCGATTCTACTGACTTTTCATTCATACAGTTGCTCGAAAGCCAAGACGACCACGCCACCAAGTCTGTGCAGTCCAGCGATGATTCTTTCGGCAACTTTTCTTTCATGGACGATATCACCACCAAGTCTGTGCTGTCCACCAACGTTTTTCTCATGGATGATCTTGCCACTGATATTTCATCCGACCAAGACCTCTCTACTGTGTCCCCAACAGTTTCTTTCAACGACTTCTCTACTGTCTCCCAATGCCTTCGCTTTTCAAGACCCCGTTGACGACTGTCCGCTTTTCACAAGTCCCCACTCGTCGTGAGTCGATGAAGGAATGAATGGTCACAAAGCAGATTTGTTTGGAAGGAACAAAGCAGTGTGATAGCGCAGAGGGAACAAACAACGGAATCTGGAATGCAAGACGAGGGTTGGGATTCGGCTACTTGGACATTAAGGCTGCGTATGACTGCACAAACAGGAGTCTGGTGTGGGACTCAAACCACGCGGCAAGGTCTTTTGAGGATGTCCCGGTTATTCAAGTTCCAATCAAAGTACGATTCAGCGAGGGGGCCCTTGCAAAACGAGCAGCTGTTCAAACACAGCTTAGACGCTGGTCGGACTAACGCGATCCCAGATGCTGACGTTGAAGTCGTCGCCCGCCGTCACGATTGAATACTCGTCGAGGCGCAGCAGTGGCGGGGCGAGGGACTTGAATTCGGATGCCTGCTGTAGGTACTTGAGCATGCGGTGAAGGATCTCCTCTGGCATTCGATCGAGGTGCGACTGTACTGCCGACTGGTGCTGCGATTCCAGCTGCGGGCGAGGCTGGTGCAGAGGAGTCTGCGCGGGCGGACGACGGGGAGTGTGGCTCATGTTCGGGTTGGGGGACGCGTCTTCATGCTCCACGCTGGCTTTGAAATTTGAGAACCAGCTGCGCCACTTTCTCGTACTCGAACGATGATCGCAGCAGCCGCAGCGGTCGACCCGCCAACAGCAGCAGCAGCAGGGAAAGGCGCAGCGACGACGGCCCCGCGCCCGCCGTCTCCTCTCCCTGACACGGTTGTAGCCGACATCCTGTCGCGCCTACATATCCCAGATCTCTGGGCTGCCACCACGGCGTCCGCGGCATGGCGCCAGGTAGGTCGCAATGTTGCTCAGTGTTTCCACTCCCCTCACCGAAGAAAGCCTCATTGCATCTAACGTGCGCAAACCATCTATCTCCAGGTCGCGGAGAGCGCTGGCCAGTCTGTCTGGCGGCGATCGTTCTTTACAACCTACTACCGTGGCAACACGTTCTTGGCAAGGCTGCCTGATAACGACGTCTGGCCGCTGGATGTGGATGAGTTGCTCGAGCTCCATCCTCACGGCGAACGACCATGGCCTGCAGCGAGTGCCGCGATCGGTGCGGGCGGCACGGAATCGATCGTACCGTGGAGTTGTCTAAAGTACGACAGGTTGTTCGGGCGGGTTCGTGTGAATGAATCAGAACACGCTGTGGCGGCGGCGACGGCGCCGAAGGGCGCTCAGCCTAACGAGGAGTTGACGCCGAACAGCAGAGTGCGGACCCTGTGTGAGGTGAGGCGAGCGTGCCGACTTCTGGCGCGGATGCCAACCCGACTACGTAGGACTTTGCAAACAAAGACATCCGCAGTTTCTACGGGGCAGCCCCCACCAAGGCCGAGTGTCGCGCCAATCGGCCTCGCGATAGGGCGTTCGCGTACCTGGGATGGCTCTCAGACGCAGGTCGCGTGGGGTGGAAGGCGTTTGCGCTTCGCGTGTTTTTCGGCTGCGACCTGGCGGGACGGCGCGCGCTCCTCGAGCGGAATTTGCGGCAGCAGTACCACGACCGTCCTACGGACGATCGAGATGTTTCTGCAAGGCTGCAGGCTTTGGAGAAACTGGAGACGGGCGGGTGGCGTCCTTGCGCTGGGACCATACCCCTCGAAAACGAAAGCCACATTGGCGGCGCGCCAATGTGCTGGAAATTGGTGATGTTCCCGATTGCTGTTCGACCTGACCTCTCTTCTCCACTCATCTTCTGTTCTTTGCAGTCCATCTCAGTCCTCCTCGTCTTCAACAGAGATCTCTCTCCCGGCGTCGCAGTGTTCACTCGCACCGAGGATTACGAGGAGTACGACGAGAGCAGCTCGCTGTCTTGCTGCGCCTACCTCGGCCCGGACCTTGGACAGCGGCTCGACTTTAGCGTGACAGGCAGCTGGACCGCGAGAGCGTGGAATCGCTTCTTTACGCTGATGTTTCTGTGTAACTCGGACAGGTCGGGGGTCGCCCTTCGTGGTCTCGATAATACCCACATGTGGAGGGAGAGCTTTGACTGCGCGTCTTGGGTGGCGTCTGGAAAGGGTGATTAGTGAATGGTTGGCCGTAAAAGTGGAATGACCTCCTCAAAGTAACGCATAGGCACAGCGGCTCTACATTGTGTTCATAGGCGAACAAAGTGCTCATATTCTCAACTCGCAGACTTTTTCAGCCCTGGTCGTCATTAACAAAGATCTCGCTCCTTTCATCGCGATAACTCGCTTGCACCGACTATTACGACCGCTCAGGCGAGAGCAGCATGCTGTCGTGCTGCGCGAACCTCGGCCCAGATCTCCAGATCTTGGGCAGCGGCTTGATTTGTGGTTGGCGCGTGGAATGTGGGGAGCCGATTCTTCACGCTGATGTTTTGTGCAAGCTCTGGCAGATTTGGAGTCGCTCTGTATTGCCTCGACGATGCCTTCACGGTTGAAGCGTATTAATGATATTGGACGAGAAAACATTCGGCTTGCAGGAGGCGCAAGGCAGCGACTCAGCCACCCTGCCTTGACTTCCCAAAAGTTCCGCTTCCCGTTCAACGGAAGGCGATGTGAGGAGGTGCGATCTGCAACAGTAACTCAGGCGAGCAACCTCGAAGAAGACTGTAACCACGAGCAGCGTCATCCGCCGCTTTTGCCGCTTTTGCCGCTTTTGCTATGCAGCGAAATAGCAGCGGCGCCGACGACGTGCACAGCCATCCTCCACCTCGCACGACGCCAAAACAGCAGGAGCAGCAGCACCAGGACGAACGATCATCAAAAAATCCCACTGCCCGCTGCGGCGGCAGCGCCAGCGGGCGCAGAGGCGGTGACCCGGTCGTCGAGGCTCTCCTATACGGCGTTTTCCTCAGCCGCACAAGCCCGCTCCGCATCCTACGCCGCGACTACGATTCTCTCACCCTCATCATTCGAACGCATCGCGTCAGGAACCTTTTGCCATTCCTCGACTGGACACAGCACGGCTGCTTTCCGGGGCTCGGCCGCGACAATCGCTTTCTCGGAAACGGCGGCCGCACTCACGGCGAAGGCAGCGACGACGACGATGATGGCGATGACGACGATGCCGATGATGACGACGATGACGAGGACCTTGACGATGATGACCACCAAGGCGACACAGCAGAACCGCCGCTCCTCCTTCCGCCTCCGCTCGTGTGGGGCCTGCAGCCCGCAGATCCTCCGATCGCTCGCGGCATCACACGTTGCTCTTGCGGCGGCTACAACGCACCGCATAAGGCGTCGTGGTGCTGCGACTTTGAACGCAGGTGGGACGGGGACTGGTGGGCTGAGGGCCGCGAGGCGCACGCTGCTCGGATCCGCTGCGAGTCCGCGGCGCAGTGGGCGTGCTTTGAGAAGCACGTCTTGCGCATGATCGGCCGGCTCTCCCAGCGTGAGTGGAAGCGCGCTGTGGAGAGGGCGAAGGAACGAGCAAGGGCGAAGCTGAGCATGAGGACGGAGGAGGATCCGCGCATTGAGAGAGAGTGGGAGCAGACGGCAGCATCAGAGAGATCGGGAGGATCCTTACCGACTTCCCCGAGTTGGCTATCGCGCCTGGCGGCAGCAGAGCAAGAAGCGCGACTACACGCCCTGTTAACAGAGGCGCTCGACCCCGAGCTACTCGAGCCCTTCCACGTCAACATGCTTCCCATCGAGATGGGTCACTACTGCAGCCTGCCGCTAAAATGCCGCCGTTACTCGGGCGTCATCGACCTCTGCCTGCTTCACTGCCGCGAGGAGGTTGGCAAGGTCGGCTACCTCACCATTGACGAAGGGTGGGTTGAGCCAGACGAGACGCAGCGCCGGCCGGGCCTGCACATCGAGGCGCACTGTGATGTTCTGGAGACAGGTGCCACAGACAGTGGCGGCGGCGACAGGCAGTCGATGCAACTCAAGCAAGAGCGCCTTTGGGGAGTTGGTGTTGGTAAGAGAGTCATCTTATTCGCGATCGGTCTTCGGTATTCATCGCACACTCACCGGCTTTCTGTCAGGTCCCGACATCCTCAACATACAGGGCGGACTCTTCCAGGCCTCCAACGTCTCTGGTTCGTGCCGCGTCTGGGACTGCGTCCTCCGAGACCCGTGCGGCGTGGTCGGCCCGCACGGCAGCGTCGAGCACCTGCGCAGCCTGCTTAACCTCGGCGCACCCGCCCCTCTCGCATCTCTCCCCATCCCCGGGGCGCCGAAGAACGCCCCGTACTACGACCCGGACAATCCGACGCAGCAACAGCTCAACGTGCTGCGGAACAACCCACCTCCAACGCGCGACACACCGCACCCGGCGGCGGGGGGAGGGTCGAAACCGCGGAGCGGCATGACCATTGCGGCGCAAGAGCTCGTGTGGCTGACGGACCGCACGCCGCACGAGGCGCTGCCGGTGCGCGAAAAGGTGTTTCGCCAATTTTTCCGGCTGGTGACGAGCAAGGTGACGGTGTGGTACGCGGCGCACTCGACGCGCAACGACGAGCGCGGGGTGGTGCCGCAGTCGGACGTGCAGATCGTCGAGGGGGACAAGTTTGCGGGACCGCGCGGGACGGGGACAGTCAGACGTGCGGCCGCCGAGCCTCTGTCGTTTATTTAGGAACGAAAAAGAGAAAGGAGAAGAGCGGGACGACTACTAAAGCGAGAGTAAGCCAGTTTGGTATCCCGAAACTCAGAACTATTTCAAGCCACTGCGGGACTTTCGGTGCCGAGTCAAAAACTTGGACGCGACAAAATAAAAAAAATTTTTTGGCTGTTTGTCTTGCCAAAACCCCGTGTTCGGCTGTACTGTGTTTTTGTCCTTGTCGTTTGGCTGGACGAGCGAGCCCGATCAAATCATCTGATGTAGTCTCCACTCTCGCCCAGATATTTCAGCGAATTAGAAAGTCTGTGCAAGGAGGGCACTTCATCATCATCATACGCACGCCGTGTGTGCGCAACCTCTGCAAAGGTAGCACTGCTTGTTGCTGTTGTCTGCAATGGGGGGTGGGTCCCTCGAAAACCCGCACGACCGTGCTCATTGGATGCAATGTCCCTTAAGTCGGAATGCAAAAAAAGCGGGCAAGTAGGGCCGCAGGTGCAGACAGCTTGGGGGGGCGATAACATAACGAGGACAGCGGCGCTGACTGTGGCGCTCCTGCGGTACTGCCGCCTCAACGGCCTCCAGCCGCGCGGCGTGGAGACCTCGCGATCGTCCACGGCCTCCAGACCGGCGGCCTCGCGGTCATGCAGCGTTGGCGCGACGCGGCGCCGGACGTCCTGAAGGGCCGCGCAAAGGCCGAGGTCGAGATGGCGTGCGTGCCCGGCCAGGCGGAGGTGCTCGAGTGGTGGAAGAGCGAGAGCGGGGTTGCGCTGGAGGGCCGGTACGACGCGCACTCTGCGATCGACATCGCCAGTTCCCGGGGCCACCTCGCCGTGCTTCAGTGGTGGAAGGACACCGGCTTGCCGGTCCGATACTCGGATTATGCGATGGGCAATGCAAGTTCGTAGGCAACGTCGCTGTGCTGCAATGGTGGCAGGACAGCGGCCTGGAATTGCGGTCTTCGGATCTTGCCATGGAACTCGCCAGCTCCAAGAGCCACCTCGACGTGCTCTTCAGTGGTCGAAGGACAGCGGATTGCAAGTGCGATACTCTTGCACGGCATTGGACTTAGCCAGTTCCGGGGGCGTCGTCGCCGTGCTTCAGTGGTGGAAAGACAGCGGCTTGCAACTCCAGTACTCTGCGAACGCAATCAACTTGCTTGAACGGCAGTGGTGGAAGGACAGCGGGCTGGATCCAAAGTACAGTCAATCTGTTTTGTTTCGCGCGAATGAGGCGGTCAGGCAGTGGTGGAAGACCAGCGGCTGGGAGAACTAAACGTGCAATACTGCAGCATAGAAAACTCTTGCCACTTCGTTTTTTTCAACTTCTCCGTTCGCGAGTTACAGTTTGGTCAAATTTCCAGGAAAGGGGATCCACAGCCAACGTGCAGAACACACTGGTGCTCGAAAAGATCCTTGGAAATCTCGCAATCTGCAACAGGATTACTGTCACAAACATAAAAACAATTTAAAAACTTTTTTATGGACACCAGAGGTGTCATTTTCAAGGCAATCAGCTTCACTTTCTTGGTCAAATGGGCGTCAATAATTTGAAAAAAAAGGAGTCACTAATGCAAAAAAGAAATTCAGCAGGGATTATAAGTATTATTATTGAAGAAGTATAAAGAATTGTAGGACAAGAAGCTGGTATGGCTGTCTGGAATGGGCGAGAATGGATAAGAGTATATATATGTGAAGTTGAAAAAAAAAGGCAATATTTCTAATTTGAAATTAGGACGTACAGTAATGTTCCTTGAATAAAAGGAAAATGGAAAAATCTTAAAAAGCACATGTAATAATTGACAAGAAAATGTTTTCAAACCCATCACTATTTAATAAAACAAAATGATAAATTTGGTATCAGTAAGAGGGTGTTTCAAGTGGCGATCCCAGTAAATTCTTTTTTTCAGGATCAAAAAATGATTGGTTGAAAATCTTATCCTGGAAAATGTTTCCGGGATTTCTCAAATCCACCTCCCGCAGGTGGATTTTTCAAATCCCAGGAAAAGAAAGCAGGAAATCGCAATGAATTTGCGAACAATCGCTGCCGTTGTTGCTGCTACTTCAGGCGCTGCACTACTCGGACTCAGCGCCACAGCCGCAGCCTTGGCCGATGGTCGATCACATCGAGCACCTCGCACCAACAAGTGGTCCAGTCGATGTACGGCGTGGTTTGACGTTGAATCTGATGCTCGGTACGACAATGGCTGGTATTACGACCAATTCCGCTGCAGCCGCGCCTCCTTTGACCAGATCGCAGCTGCAATCGAACAGAACTGGACACGTTGTCACCCATTGCCTGAATTAAATGCAGAGTTTGACATCCGTCATCGAACGGCAGTAACGATGCACTATCTATGCCATTCTGGATCGCTAGTAGAGTCCGCAAGCGCCTTCGGGATGTGTAAAGCGTCGGCGTCTCGCTACCTGTGGGAGGTGATTGATGTAATCACCTCATCGTTCTCCCAGATTGCTCTACCCAAAACCCCAGAAGAGTGGCGCAAAACAAGGGATGGTTTCCAAGCGATCTGTGGGTTTCCAAATGCCTACCTTGCAATCGATGGTTCCTTGTTTGAGATTGAGCGGCCTCACGTAAGGTGCAACCAACTCCTTCTTTTTTATCAACTTCTGATGGATGCCCTTCTCCAGGATTTTGAGGGTTGGTACTGCCGCAAGTCGTACCCTGCGTTCAACGTGCAGTTTGTCGTGGATCATCGCAAGCGCATTCGGGACTACGACATCCGAGCAGGGTCTGCAAACGACAAGCAGATTTTCAACAACTCCATCTTCGGGCAGACAATCCATCAACTCCTCCCTCAAGGTGGGCACATCCTGGCTGATGCTGGTTATGCTCTGATGTACCATGTTATGACCCCATACTCGATTGAGGAGCACATGAGCCGTGATCACCGGCACTACAATTATTTGCATTCAAAGACGAGAATCACCATTGAGGGGGCTATCGGTATTCTCAAAGGTCGTTTTCGGATTTTCCAGCGCCCACTGAACATGCACAGCCATGTCGTTGACAATGTACAATATTCCGCAACGCAAAATATGGCGAAGTTGATGGAGGCCTGCTTCCAACTGCATAATATCCTTATTGACCTCCGCGACGATTACCCTATCATCCCTTTTCAAGAGAATGTTGAAAGGGAGGAGGAAGAGGTTGCTGTTGAGCGAAACAACGTCGTTGTTGGGCGGGTGGCCATTCTGAAACGAGATGCTATCAAAGATTATTTGGCCCAGTAAACGCGTTTATTGTTTCATTTCTCGGACTGCCTGTAGGAACATCTGTCCGAGGCGATTCAAAGAATCGTCCTGCTTGTCTGCCATCCTCTTAAGCGCAGTTTCTTGCCTCACTGCCAACTGCTCAATTGCATTGCTGACGCTCAATGAGCCCCCGCCAGCATCAGCAGCGACTTTTATAGCTTCGCCAAGTTGGGTCATTCCCTTTTCAAAACCGGCACCAATGTCTGACAGAGCTGACGGGAGGTCGAGCTTTTCCGACTTTCCAGCTGGTGTGCGGCGCCCTCGGCCACCTGTCGATGTTGTCGACGACACAGCAGTAGACACCACTGTTGGCGATGGTGAGAGTGACAGGAACGGTGAGTTCGATGCTGTGCCAGGAGGGTCCGATGTTGTGCCAGGAGGGTCCGCTTCCCCGACTCGAAGGCGTTTGAGGTCGGGGTTGTCAGCAAGCATTTCATCATCTCCAACTGCGCTGTGTAAGTTATGGTCAGGGACATCACCATCTCCGTCTTCATTCTGAAGAAAAGGGTCATTTGTTCCCGTTGCAGTCGCAGCCATCTTCGCGGTCTTGGCTGAAACAAAGTTCTGGGCTGCTGTGGAGGATCCAAATGACTGGCCATTTAAGCCTTCTCGACTGCTGAAGAAGTTGACCATGAGCGGCCAGCACGCCGGCAATCGTGGCTTCTTGGCATTTCCGGTTGCCTGTTGGGCAGCAGCCAATGTGGTGTACTGCTTCTTCAGCGCCTTAAACTTTGCTTTGACCTAAAACACCAAGAGCAGTCAGATCTAGAATCAAGCTAGCACCAGTTGTAGGTACCTGCGTCACCGACAAGATCACTCCATTCTCTGCGTTCACATCCTTGACGACGTTGATCCACGCCGCAGCAACGCCATTCTTGTCCTTGCAATTCAGGTATGTGTCCTTGTTTGTTTCGAGCCGACTCTTCAAAAGGGACTCAATCATGTTGTCGTTCCAGCTGGCATCGTCAAATCCACCTTCAGGAACCTCCTCCTTCTCCTTCTTTGGGCGTCCCCGCTTCTTCGGGCCTGGTGTCATGAGAACTGAAGAGGCGGTGCTGCTGGTGGCTGACATGTCTGTTTTGCGGGTTTAAAAATGTATTTCGGCTTTCCCACTTTGAACAGGATATTCTTTATCCCAGGAAATTCGTTGGTAGGAGTTTCCCGGGATTTCCACTTGAAACAGCCTCTAAAAGAAATGAGTATTATTTGTTATTTGTATTTGGGTGCGATATGCAGCAAAACGACAAACAATCTCTCACTGTCCAAAGCAATCATTCTATTTATTTTCTTAAAATTCAACAACGCTGCCTTTGATAATGATGAAAAATACACAAACACAGAACATCAAAGAGAAAGAGTCATTATCTCATCAAAATTGTATGATAGAAGAAGGGCCTTGACCCAAAGTAAACATATTTCGACTCGAGAGGAGCAGGAATCTGCCACGTAATTCGGGTGGAAGCCAGATACAGACTTTTGTGACATTGAAGATGAACCAAACACCATCACTTATCACAGATTCAAGAACCCCTTCCCCACTCTGCAGTCGCTGTCCTGACAAATTACGTGCACTAAAATTGTGTGCCAGGCTTGGACCTGTGAGTGTGATATCGCTTCTGTCCATCAGCAATGCTGTTCTAAGCTTGACAAATATTCTTTTGTCATTTCTGGCCTTCAAAACAACACATTGCCCATCAGCACTAAATCCAGAAGACATTGTGAATTGAAAACCATCCAGCTCATGCAGCTCCTGGCCAGTAGAAGCATTCCAAATCCTGACTGTCTTGTCATAACTTCCAGACACAACAAACTGCCCATCAGGACTGAATGCTGCAGAGGAGACAACACCAAAGTGTCCCTCCAGCTTATGCAGCTCCTGACCAGTGGAAGCATTCCAAATCCTGACTGTCTCGTCATAACTTCCAGACACAACAAACTGCCCATCAGGACTGAATGCTGCAGAGGAGACAACACCAAAGTGTCCCTCCAGCTTATGCAGCTCCTGACCAGTGGAAGCATTCCAAATCCTGACTGTCTCGTCATAACTTCCAGACACAACAAACTGCCCATCAGGACTGAATGCTGCAGAGGAGACAACACCAAAGTGTCCCTCCAGCTTATGCAGCTCCTGACCAGTGGAAGCATTCCAAATCCTGACTGTCTCGTCATAACTTCCAGACACAACAAACTGCCCATCAGGACTGAATGCTGCAGAGGAGACATCACGAGTGTGTCCCTCCAGCTTATGCAGCTCCTGACCAGTGGAGGCATTCCAAATCCTGACTGTCTTGTCATAACTTCCAGACACAACAAACTGCCCATCAGGACTGAATGCTGCAGAGGAAATAACACCATAGTGTCCCTCCAGCTTATGCAGCTCCTGACCAGTGGAAGCATTCCAAATCCTGACTGTCTCGTCATAACTTCCAGACACAACAAACTGCCCATCAGGACTGAATGCTGCAGAGGAAACAACACCATAGTGTCCCTCCAGCTTATGCAGCTCCTGACCAGTGGAAGCATTCCAAATCCTTACTGTCGCGTCATAACTTCCAGACACAACAAACTGCCCATCAGGACTGAATGCTGCAGAGGAAATAACACCATAGTGTCCCTCCAGCTTATGCAGCTCCTGACCAGTGGAAGCATTCCAAATCCTTACTGTCGCGTCATAACTTCCAGACACAACAAACTGCCCATCAGGACTGAATGCTGCAGAGGAGACATCACGAGTGTGTCCCTCCAGCTTATGCAGCTCCTGACCAGTGGAAGCATTCCAAATTCGGACTGTCTTGTCACTACTTCCAGACACAACAAACTGCCCATCAGGACTGAATGCTGTAGAGTTGACATAATCAGTGTGTCCCTCCAGCTCATGCACCTCCTGACCAGTGGAAGCATTCCAAATTCTGACTGTCTTGTCACTACTTCCAGACACAACAGACTGCCCATCAGGACTGAATGCTGCAGAGTAGACGTCACGAGTGTGTCCCTCCAGCTTATGCAGCTCCTGACCAGTGGAAGCATTCCAAATTCTGACTGTCTTGTCACTACTTCCAGACACAACAAACTGCCCATCAGGACTGAATGCTGCAGAGTAGACACCATCCGAGTGTCCCTCAAGAATATTCAAACAGGAAGGCCAAGATTTTGGTTGCCCCTTGGCAACTATGGGGCATGATAAAGTTCCAGGCACATTTTGAACAAAAGTTTTAAAAAATTCAGAGTCACTTGGGGAGAATGGAACAGCAGTAAAGTAAACTTGCAATGCAGATGCCCTGAGTGGAATGAGAAACTTTTGCAAAACCCTTTTCATGTCTTCCATCAGGGTGTACAATCGTTTCTTTTCAGGAATAGTGGCAAGACTCTGGAGCTTTGTCATGGCAGGAATCACCAAATGGTGTGCACCAAGCAAGCTGCATGCTTCCAAGTAGTGATGGCCGTGTTGCACTAGAAATTTTTGCAATTCAGCTAAAAGAGTCTGAACAAGTAAATAGGATGGAGTGGTTGACGCACGCTTCTCAAATGCATCTCCTTGAAAATCTTCAGTGGTCTCTTCAAATTTTTGTGGAGGAAGTTTCATACTTCCTGGCTGAAGCAGACTGCTGTCCTGAGTGTCTTCCTCAGCGTCAAACCACCTGTCATCACCATCACCATCACCATCACCATCACCATCTTCTTGGACATTTTTTTCATTATTTGAGCTGTGTTTGGATAGCCCATTGGCTCCTGAGTGAAAGCAGTGCTCCCAGAAGTGCTTTACTGCATATCTGACATGCTCAGGGATTCCTTTCTGCACTTTCTCGTCAAAATCAGGAATCTCAGAATGGAATTCTGAGAATGGCAGATCACACATATTAAATTTCAGATTCTTGTCCATTGCACTGATGCACAGCCTTGCAAATTCAGAGTGGCTGCTCTTCGAGTCAATCTGAAGGGACAACTTGCATCTTCCAGGATTTATCAGGTAGTCCTTAACAGACTTGTGGAAAATCCTAATCTTCTTGGTGGAACCATCAAGCACAAGGATAGGATCAAGCATCCGGATGCACCTCATGACATTTTCAGGTATCTCCTTGTCCATCAGAGAGACAATGGCGGCTGCAGTCAGAGGTTCATAGGCAAGAACAATGATGGACAACACAGCAAAAAGAAGATTTTCCAAAAAACTCGCTTTGATCGACTGAAGGATGCCATTGAATATTCTGTCATACATCAAGTCAATGCTTCCATCCATCTTGTCACCCTCGGTAAGGTCTTGAATTTGCTCAAGAGTGATTTCTTCAGTCTCCAATTTCTGCAAACAAGTGCAAGCAGTCACAAGCCAGACAAAAATTCCAGCAGACTTTGACACCAGAATCTCAGATCCCTCATCAATCACAGATTGCTTCATACTCAAGGTTCTGAGATAATTCCTTGTGAAATCAACCTGGTCCTGAGTGTTCTCTTCAGCAGTTGGCTCAATCTCCTCAAATGGAATCTTCTCAAAGGCTTTCACAATATCTACTTCAGGGCGTCCAGTCACCAGCATCTTCACATTGACTGGAAGCAGCCTGTTCAGTTCCTGAAAGACTGCAAGGATCTCATTCCTCTTTCCAATGGCTCCACACTCATCCAGGGCATCCACAACCAGGACCAAAGGTACATTCAGCTTCTTGCTTTCAACTAACTTCTTCAATGGCAGAACAAGCAATACTTTCATCATCTCAAACACAGATCTGGACAGAATATCTGGATTGTCTTGCTTGACTTGAAGCAGAATCTCTCCATACTGAAGACTGAACTTTGCAAGACCAAAAACAAGAGTCAAGACCAGGTTTCGAGCACTGCTGCGACGCTTGTCATCATGCTTGCAAAAGAACAAGCCACCAAGCACTCCCTGCGCCTGTAGTTCCCTGGAGACCATGGCTGCCATAACAGACTTGCCCACTCCAGCCACTCCTTTCAACCACATCACCCTGTTGGCGCTGGCCGCAGGGGGATCATCTGGAGAAAGAAACTTGAACACTCTCTTGAGCAACCACACCCTGGATCCAGAAAGTACATTCTTCAGGAGAGCCTCCCTCTCAAGATCCATGAATTCAGACAGGGGAGACAACCAGTTCTCCAATTCAGCCAAACTAGATCTGGAAAGTGAAATATCTTGGCTTGGACTAGGAGTTTTCAATTCAGCCTTGCGGCGACTGTACACTTCTCTGGCTTCAGTCACAACCCTTTTTGCAATGATCAGAATAAAGTGAACGGAATATCAAAAAGTGCAAATACTTACTTCATGACATCAGTGTCGGGATGAGCTTTTGGCCCATTAAGCTCCAAAATCATCTTCACAGTTTCTGACACTGTTTGGAGTCCAGGACTTAGCGGGTGGGCATGTGGTTTGTTAGGAAACTTTTCGTGATCGAAGGTACTGAAGTCTACTGAGGCTATCGTCTTGTTGCCATTTTTCAGGGTCGCCTCCTGCCTGCTTGAAAGAAGAACTGGGAGAATGTCGTGGCCGTTATCTTTCATCTGAAGTGCAAGCTCCCACTGAAGGTTTGTGTAAGAGTGGAAAGCTGATGGGAAAAACTTCTCACCTCAAGCAAACAGTTGTCTGGCTTTTTGTCAGCCTCAAGCATCCTTTTCATACTCGCATCAGAACACAGCAGAATGATGACTGACGAGTGAAACAGCCCAGACATAAAGTTGACATCCCACTTCTGGGCAAAGGCAAGGCATTCTGCATCCCAAAAAGCATGTCTTCCATCTAGCCTGCACTCCTCAGTGAGGACAGATCCAGTGTAAGCTTCCAAGAGGGCGATCTTCATCCTCTCAAACAAACTTCTTGCAAAAGCCATCTCTGAAGCCTGGCGGTAGCTGGTAAAAGAGTCAGTTTTCTATGTCCAAGTTGAACAACTATCAAGCAGACCTTATGAAGAAAGGATGTTTCTGAACAGACTTCTTGCACTCCCAATCATCTGGTATCAACTCAATCCAATTTGCTGATAAAAAAAGGAAAAGGCACAGGGTAAGCCACACAAATTGCAACACACTTCATGAACCATGAATCTCACCTTTCTTGCCTTTAAGACTGTCGTCATAGCTATCATCTTCATCTTTGGAAATGGCCAGGGCCCAGAATAAACGGCGGGGAAGGTCAAGGGCTGATCTGACCATAGCTGATACCCCAGTCGCAAGGCTGGCAGTGAAACTGGGGGTTGAGACAGTATAAACCTAGGAAGATGTAAGAAGGAAAATTGCCACAGAACAACAAAAAAAGGAGCAAAGAGACTTACTTTCCATTTAAACATCTGAGAAAGCAGGCTCTGCAGATCATCATCCATGTCAAGGACAATCTCATCACCAGTGGCAGTGTCCACATACACCAACTCAATGGAAACTCCAGCAGCAATGCCCCAACGGGTCGCCACAAGCTGAAGCAAATTTTCATGGCCAATGGTGGCAGGAACGGAGATCTTCTTGTTTTTTCCACCATACTCGAAGGTTGGAATCCAGGCAGTTGCCATGACGGTGCTTTTGACAAATTCTGAAAAAGAAGGAGTGTAAGACCAATGAAGAAGAGATATTATGGATTGAGAGAGGCCATCGAAGAAACGATCATGAATAGAGCCTGAATGATTGGCAGCATTGAACATATGTGGCAAGCAGAATGGCGGCAGGGGGCAGGAGGCGGGCGGTGGCTGCGCTGTGGGGCGTGCGGCTCGCCGAAGACACCATCGCAAAGTGATCGATCGTTCACCGGCCGACTCGCCATCCATCCACAGGCATCGCAATCCGTCCTCGCCCTCAGCAGCTGGCGATTGTCTCACCACGGTGAGACTCCGTCTCGATCGATCCAGATCGCTTCAATGGGAGGCGGGAGGGTGGGATGGGAAGGTGCGGGCGGCGGGCGGGTGGGTGGGCGATGATGGCAGCAACGTCCTCACCTTGGGCGGTCGAAAAAATTTTCCCGTTTTTCCTCGTCACCCGTTTCTCTGAAGTCGCACAGCCCTAACCCGCGCAAGCCGGGGGCTGAAGAAAGGGAGTGAGCGGGTGCCAAGTATGGTGGTGATGAGCAAAGAATGGCTGAAGCCAGGTTTGCACGGAGTGGCAGTCGTTGCGATGGGTTTCAACCTCTCGTCTGCCTTCAACGACCATGAACGCACCGTCTCTGCGCCGCCACGTCTGATAGCCGTGGTCGCGTCACGATCGCCAGGCCACCGAGGAGGGCCACGCCCTCGCGGCGATGCTCTTTGCCAAGAGCGCGCAGGCCAGGGCAAAGTCCTGGGGTAGACGTCGGGGACGAAGCCATAGACGATGCTGTGAACGTCAACAAAGCCAGCGTCACGCAGCCTCTGAGCGGCGCTGTCGGGTTCGAACCAAACCTGGCCGGGGAACAGGGCCTTTGGGTCGGGGAGTGGTGGGGCGTCGGGGAGGTGCTTTTTCAAGGCCGGGAGGAGGACGTCGGTCCACCAGGAGATCTTGTTCCACGAGGTGAAACCGGCGACGCCGGAGGCGGGCTTGAGCATGCGGAGGGTTTCGCGCGGCACGGTTTCGTCGCTCGGGGCGAAGAAGACGCCAAAGTTGTTGAAGACGTAGTCAAAGTGGTCGCTTTCGAGGCCGGGGGACTGCTGGTCGAGGCGGGCGGCGTGGATCTTTGTGGCGAGGTCCTTGGGAACGCGGCGGCGGAGGACGGCGAGGTAGTTTTCGTCGAGATCGTCGGCGGTGATGGAGGCGATTTGGTCGGCGGGGAGGTTGGGGATCAGAGCGCGGAAGACGAGGGTGCCGATGCCGGAAGCGTTGTCGAGGATGCGCAAAAGGGTGGGCATGGGCGTCGGCGGCGGGACGTGCCCTTTGGCGCTGGACGAGGCCGATTTGGCGGACAAGCTCGACGGCGGGCGGACCGGTGAGGTACTCGTTGATGAGAGCGATCTGGTCGGACGCGTTAGTCGCGGTGGTGCTCAGTTCTTTGTTGTTGTTGTTGTTATTGTTGTTGGATGAGGATGGTGATGCATGATGAGTGCATGATTGATTGATTGGTTGGTCGTTCGTTGGTCGTTGGTTGCTCCAAGGGGGTTGCGAAGAAAGACTCGAACAAGACTTGATGACGATGATGTGAGTGAGTGAGTGAGTGAGCGTCGGGGGGCGGGGGCGGGCGGGGTGGTCGCAGGTGTAAATAATATCCTCCTTGGGTGAAGACGATCTTCAATACTTTTTTACGGCCACGGTTTTGTATGCGGACTTGGACACCTCGGACGTGTCGGACTTCAGGGTCAGGACGTTGTTTACAGTACACTGACATGTCAATGTAACATTTGCTGCTCGTTGACAAAGCCAGTAAGGAAAAACAAGATTTTCTTATTAATTATTTATTCGAGAGACACAGCCCACTGGACAGGGAGGGAGACAGACAATCTGATTCCGCCGAGTTTTAATTGGGCACCAAGGACAAATAATTCCCAGTAATTGCAATTAGAAAATCAGTTTAGCCGCAAATCCTTGTTTTTTTCATTATATAGGCGAGAAACAGAGAGAGAGGAAGAGAGGGAGAGAGCGAGAGAGAGAGGGAGGGAGAGATAGACAGAAAGAAAGAGGGAGAGAGAGAGAGGGAGAGAGAGAGTGGGAGAGAGAGAGAGGGAGAGAGAGAGAGGGAGAGAGAGAGAGGGAGAGAGAGAGACTAATGCAATCTTGCTGTCAGTCTGTCTGTCAGTCTCTAAGTAAGGGAGTGTCTGTCTGTCTGTCTCTCTAGAGCATTTTTGGATCAAGGGCAGTTTTGGATTCCTGTCTGTCTGTCTTTCTTCAGCATTTTCGCTTCCTTTTTCAGCTCTTCCTTCCTTTTCCAGTTTTTCCACAGAGTTTTGATTGGGCACCAAAGACAAAAAGTTAGACCCCCCCCTCACTAATTGCAATTAGGAAAACAGTTTACCCGCAAAGCCTTGTTTTCTTTAGTAGATTGATGATGACTAGGGGATGCCCGTTGACTTATAAGCAATCCTTCCCAAAAAAAAAAAGTAGAAAAAAAAGAAGATACTGAAGAGTGTGGCAGTCCACAATGAATGCAGTGGCACGCCATGTAGAGGGATGAGGGAAAATTGTTTTTCGAGTCAGGGGGCAGAAACCCCCTAAGCCCTTGTGGGGGGACTGACACCCCTCAACCACCCCACTCAAAAGAGAGAGGTCGCGGCGAATTTGATAACTTGTCCACCAACAGCCCAATAGCCAGAATCAGAGACACAGAGGATGACAGCCAACCCGTTGACTGCCTGTTGACTGCCACTCCCGGACTCAGACAGGGAGGGAGGTAGACAGACAACCCGTTGAATTCCACTCAGATAGACAGACAGCTTGTTGACTTCCTTCCTTTTTGAATTTCACTGCCCCTTTCAGAGAGTGACAAATCATTGAATGATAGAAACAACAGCCCAGTTGACTTTGCAAAATCATAAGCAGAAATAATATTTTAGTTGGGTGGGGGGGGGGGGGGGGGGGTTCAGCCACCCCAAGCTTCTCTGTATGGGGGCTCCTGCCCCCTGAGCCCCCCAGTGGAGGCTGCTTGCCCCCTTCAACCCCCCAGCTTGAAAGAGACAGAGACAGCATGAGAGATTGCAGACAATTTTATTCCTTTTCCATCAACAGCCAACATACAGAGTCAGAGACAGAGAGCAAGACAGACAACCCATTGACTGCCCTTTGACTGCCAGTCTCAGACTCAGAGTCAGTGAGGGAGGTAGACAGACAACCCATTGACTTCCACTCAGTTAAACAGACAGCCTGTTGACTTCCTTTTGAAGTTTGCCACGCATTTCGATTAGGCACTAAAGAAAAATATTAAACCCACACCGTCCCCCCTACTCCACTATTGCAATTAGAAAACAGGTTTACATAGTGGACAGAGATTGAGTGTGAGAGAGATAGAGAGGCTGGGTTGTTTTTTTGAGTCAGGGGGCTCCTGCCCCCTGAGCCCCCCCAGTGGGGGGGGCTGTCGCCCCCCCTCAACCCCCCCTTCTTGAAAGAGACAGAAAGAGAGTTAGAGATTGCGGACAATATTATTCCTTTCCATCAACAGCCAACAAACAGAGTCAAAGACTGAGAGGGAGACAGATAACCTGTTGACTGCCCATTGACTGCCACTCCAAGACACAGAGACGGGGAGGTAGACAAACAACCTGTTGACTTCCACTCAGATAGACAGACAGCCTGTTGACTTTCTTTTTGAATTTCGCCACTGCATTTCAATTGGGCGCCAAAAAAAAAAAAAGGAAACCCCCCTGCCACTACACTATTACAATTAGAAAACTGGAAGGAGAGAGGGAAAGAGAGAGAGAGAGAAAGAGACAGGAGAGAGAGAGAGAGAGACAGAGAGAGAGGGTGAGAGAGAGATGGACACAGACAGACAGACAGACAGACAGACAAAGAGAACCTGAAATGAGAGAGAGAGAAAAGAGAGAGAGAGAGAGAGAGAGAGAGGGAGAGAGAGAGCGAGAGAGAGGCGATAATGAGAGACAGAGCATTGACTCTTCCTCAAAGAGAGAGAGAGAGAGAGAGGGAGAGGGAGAGAGAGAGAGGGAAAGAGAGAGGGAAGAGAGAGGAGAAAGAGAGACAGAGAGAGATAGACAGAAAAAAAAATGAGAGACAGAGCATTGACTTCCTTCCTTTTCGGATTTTTTCTGTTGAGTTTTGATTGGGCACCAAAGACAAAAAATTAACCCCCCCACCCTGCTCCACTAATTGCAATTAGGAAACAGTTTAGCCGCAAAGGCTGGTTTTCTTTAGTGTGATTGATTGATTGATTGATTGATATAGATTATATAGATAGATAGATAGATAGATTCGAAATCAGGTGGACGGGACGGATTCAAGAAAGAAAGGGAGAAAAGAAAAAAAAATAAAGATAATAAAAAATAAAAAGTTGGATTGGGATGTGTTGGAATATGCCCTTGCGAAAAAGAAAAAAAAAAGAGAAGTTGATCACACACCTGACTTGTCACACCCTCCCGTCCTCTCGCGACCACAAATACCATCACTCGTCTCACCAACTCAGATTCCAACACCTTACCAGGGAGACCTCTCCAGAGCGTGAAGATCCATCAACCCTGCCTGACCAACGATCAAAAGAGCAACTGTCCATCAGGGAATCGAACTGAAGCTGTCCACCACTTCAACAAAGAGATCGCCTTCACCAGTCAGCTATACAGCCACTGTTTTACGCCCACCGATCACGTGACTCATTTCTCTCGAAAGCGACCTATCACAAATCGAAAATCCAATTGCTTAGTATCCCAATTCCATTTCGGAACCCCCTTAACAAACCTTTTCCCTGACACAATATGAGCGTCAAACTAGTCCACCAGGCCCTCAATAACCCCATCTACTTTGACACATGGTACGAAGACGTACTTGGCTATCTTGCTGGCAAGGATGCACTTGCTACTATTAGCCTTTGAGCAGCATGACATGCCGGCGCCGCCGTCAGCGCAGCCGCCAGAGCTGGAGCTGGTGCGGACGCTGCTGCTGCTGCTGGTGCAGGATTCGTCAACTGGACTGCTGCAGCCCCCCCCGATGTGGAGCAATCAGATGTCATGCGTATCCTCCCAGTACATGTACCCAATCATCCACAGTATGTCAGCTACTGGACCTTCAGTGACGACGGAACTGTCTTTCCTGGAACCTATGCGCAAAACAAGCTGGCTATGATGCACATTTGGAATCATGTTGGTGAAAACCTCAAGCAAAAGATTAGTGGCATCTACTTTGTCTTCGAGGCCCTTGCTGAACTCAAGCGCAAAGTGGGCCGTGTCGACCCTGCACAGGTTATGAACCTTATTGACGAGTTCAAGAAACTCTGCATTGGAGAGAAAGAAAGAATCGTGGACTTCCAGCAGAAATTTGAGACGCACTATGCATCCCTACAGAGTGCACGGGAACTCACTCCAATCGACATGCGCAACCAGATTGACATAACCCTAAGTTTTTGTTCTGCTGTCCATGTACTAAACCAAAGTTTCAAGAACAACAAATACTGGTTTCCCCAAGTCAACCACTATATGAGCAAGATTGATGACGGCATCATCACAGACATCACTGGTCTGTTTGATTACCTGAAGATTATGGAGGCCTGCAACCGCAACCCTGAAGACTTCATGGAGCCACCTGCCAACCCAGTGAATGAGGCAGCCCTACTCAGTGGTCCCCAAGGTCAATGGAACGATGGCCACTCCCGACAGGCAGACAGGTCAGAGCGGCGTCATGCTCGCTTTGACTCTCGTGAGAAGCAACGCAGCAACTGTCAGGAGAGGCCTTGTAAGGAACAACCTGACCGAGGTGGTCGCCAGAACCGGGAGCAGTCTGAGCGTCGCCACAGCCAGAGAGAGAGGAACAGCAACAACAACCCACCTGCAGCATTGGCAACTGTTGACCAACAGCAACGAGATGCTTCAGTAGTTGACAGTGTTGTCGTCTGTCACCAGTGTGGCCTCAAGAACCACTATGCCAGAGACTGCCTTGCAAAGAAAGCAGATGCCCCAGTCGCCCTTGTTGCAGCCCTGGATGCCTCACAGTCTCTCAGCGAGTATGAGACTGAGTCTGACTACAGTGATTCAGGGGAGTCAAATTTCAGTAGGCCCAAGGCCTCCACCTCGGGCGCACCAACAGAGGACCTCTAACTTCCGCTCTGCACCTCATGTTCTGAAATCTGTTGCCCTCCTCTCATCACACTCAGCTGTCTTCAGAGAGTCCCCAATCGTTGTTGACACTGGCTGCCCAAGGACCATTCTCAAAGACCTCCACCTGTTCACCTCATATGAAGAGAAAGACTCTACTGTCGGCACCATAGATGAGGAGTCCCCACCACTCAAGACGAAGGGATCTGGCTCAGCGAGGATTCCTCTACCAAACGGTGTCGAAATTGTCATCAAGAAAGCATTCTATGCGCCAACTGCATTATACAGTCTCATCGCCACCAATGACATTGAGAGAGACGGGAAGTTCTTTGTCTCTATGGATGTGGATAAACCTGGCACCATATTCAACAGAAGCGATAGAACTCCTGTTGGTTGTTGCACCAAACGTCTTGGGCTCCACTTCCTCATCACCAAGAATTCGAGACTACACCACCTCAGCCACGCCTCTGCTGCCATTATCGCCCTTGCCCACCGCGAACACTATCCAAGCCCAGACGGACCACCACCTGTCGTGAGCAAGGCCGAAAGTCTCTGGATTGCAGAGGTTGAAAGACTTCATCGCGCCCTGGGACACGTCGGCTTCCAGCGCCTTGGCTACATGCTCCACCACCGGACAACAGCCGACCTACCACCCATCGATGCTTCGTACCCCACAAAGTGCCAAACTTGCATCGCTGCCGAGATGCGCCAAAAGCCATTCCCAGAGCGTGATGAGGAACAACTCCCGTTTGCCCACACCCTCAACGTTGATGTCAACTCTATCCCTATTACTTCCTTTGATGGCTACAACTATGCAATCACTGTCGTTTGCGAGAGCAGTCGTTTCTCTTGGGACATTCCTATTGCTCGCAAGAGCGATGCATTACTGTTTCTAATTCGCCTGATTCTCTTTCTTGAGAAAACGGAGGGACGCAAAGTACAGGTCATCCGATTGGATCGTGGCAAGGAGAGCTTCAATCGGACCTTCAAGTCCTTCTGCGACTCCCATGGAATTCAGCTCAAGGCGTCTCCTTCACGCACAGCCCAGATGAACTCTGTCGCAGAACACCACATCCAAACTGTCACAGACATGACCCGGTCACTTCTACTTGGCGCACCTAACGTTCCACTCACATTTTGGAGTTACGCTTACCGTCAAGCTTCGCAAATCAAGAACTGTCTACCAAACATCCAGCGTGGCATCCTCTCTCCGTTCGAAAGCTGCCACCACATCCCACCAATGGTTGGCCACTTTCGCACCTTTGGCTCCAAGTGTTTCTACCGCGTTAGCCCCAAGCTTCGTAAGAAACTCGATCCCAAAGGCCGTCCTGCCGTTTACCTTGGCAGTCCCTCGCGCTCCATTGCTGTCCTGTGGGAGCTCCAAGAGCAGTGGATCATCTACCAGCGTTATTGTGACATTGAGTTTTTTGAAGATGAATTCCCCCAGTTCTTGGGAGTTCACGCTGTGAGGGGGGGATTTGGGGACATCAGCGTTAATCTCCCTTCACTTTCAGACTTGGATGACCCTGCATATGAGAAAGCAGTTCAATCAATTGTAGATGCAGAACAGCACCTTCACCAGCTACTTCAGCAGAAAACCCAGCAGAAACAGCAGGGCCAAGGTAAGGGGGAGCACAGCAGCACACCAGCACCAGGACCAAAGAAGCGAGGTCGCCCACCCAAGCCATCATCACCAGTGAGGCTACCATCAGTGAGCATCTCAGCAGAGCCTCCACCACCAACAGCTGTGCCTGCACCAGATGTCGAGCAGGAGCCACCCCCCAAACGGAAGCGCAGCACAACAAAGAAACCAGCAGCAGTTGCTGGGCAGGAGCCACCCCCTAAGAGGAAGCCAGGCCGACCAAGGAAACACCCAATCCCACCTGACCCGGTGAGTCACTCCAAACTTCACTAAACTAATTCTTTCCTTTCTACACCATTCCCTTTTCAAATTTCCTCTTCACAACCAAAAACAGTTCAAAACCATTAACGTCACCTCACATTGCCCCACACTATCGCACACAGGAAGCCTCAGCACCAGCCACTGCTGATGCCCCAGAGACCTTTCCGCCCAGTGACACAAGGGGCGGTGGGCCCAGCAACCTGGAGAATTTGCCCAGGTCCAGCGCAGAGGCTCATCAGCAGGCAGGTCGGGATGGTGAGGGCCCGGCTTGGGGGGGCCCTGCATTGCCGGACATCTCAAGTTCTCTATCCACAAGGGGTATTGACAGGCCCAGTGGTGAAGTGGACCCCGCCGCATCAGGCGAAGTGCTACCTGCTGACAGCGCTCCTGTTGTGCAAGATGTGCTGTTTGCGTGTGAGCCTGGCAAGGACTTAGACGATAACGATATCCAGTCAGTCTACGAGTCTGACGCTGACGATGAAGACAGACTCCTTTACGCCTTCAACGTCAACTCCAACTCAATCAAAGTATCCCCAGACACATACAAGGATCCACTGACGCACGAGGAGGCCATGGCATTGCCTCATGCAGAGCAGTGGAAGGAGGCCGAAGAGTACAAGCTGGATATGCTTCGCAAGATGGGAGTCTTTGTGGAGTCAGCAGCTCCGCCTGACACCAACATCGTCAGCTGCAAGTGGGTCTACAAGCTCAAGTTCAAACCTGACGGCACCATTGAGCGGTTCCGTGCTCGACTTGTTGCTTGTGGATTCACCCAGCAGCCTGGCGTCGACTTCACCCTCACCTACTCGCCAGTTATTAGAGGCAACACACTTCGTTGGATGATTGCCCTCAGCACCCTGTACAGCTGGGACATGGAGATGATCGACATCTCCTCAGCCTACCTGTACAGGATCCTAGACATACCGATCTACATGGCACCACCACCTGGCATATCGATCTCCCCTGGATTAGTGTGGCTACTGCTGAAGGGTCTCTACGGGCTGAAGCAATCAGGACGGACTTGGTATCAGCGTCTAGCCCTCCACCTTCGGTCAAAAGGCTTTGCTCAGAGCCGGGCAGACCCCTGCCTCTTCTGGCGCTGGACCAAGTGCGGGCTCTGCTTCATTCTGGCATACGTCGACGACCTTCCACTCTTTGGCCACACCGCTGCCATCAAGGAGGCTGTTGCGGACCTCAAGACGGAGTTCAAGCTTTGAGAGCTGGGAAAGCTCAGCTACATCCTCTCAATGGAAGTCATTCGTGGTTCAAACTTCACAATTCTCCATCAGACTAACTTCCTCCGGAACTTCCTTTCGCGCTTTGAGGCTAAGCACAGACCTGTAACGCCTTGCAACGCACCACTCAAGGTAACAGCCAAGCCCACCCCTCATGACTGGCACTCCACCGACCCAAGTGAGGAGAGTGTCGACAGCACTGATTACCTCCATGTGATTGGCAGCCTCAACCACGCTGCAACGTCAACAAGACCAGACCTGGCACTCAGTGTCAGCTTGCTTGGTTCCTTTGCTCAAGACCCGTGCATCCGGCACTGGCACGAGCTACTCGACATTGTGGGGCATGTCAAGGCCACCTCCACAGTTGGACTTCGCTACAGCTCAGACAGGAACAACCAAGTTGTTGGCTATGATGATGCATCGTACAACTCCCGCCACAACTCTCGCTCACAGATAGCATACCTGGTGCTATTAGCAGGGGGAGCCATAGCATGGAAATCAACAAGATCAGCAACTGTCCCAACCTCATCCACAGCAGCAGAGTACATTGCACTCAGTGAGCTTGGTCGGGAACTTGAGGCTATCAACAACCTCCACCTATCAATCCAGCATCCCCTCAAGCTACCGATCATTGCCTATGAGGGCAACACACCATCAATCCACATGACAGTTAACGACCTTCACACTGATCGCTCCAAGCACATCCGCCTTCGGTACCACCACATTCGGTCACTTGTTGAGGAGGGACTTGTGCAAGTTGAGTATCTCTACTCGATGGACCAGCTTGCAGACCTCCTCACCAAGCCACATGGACGCGATATGGTCTACGAGGGCCGGACTCTACTTGGACTGGTTGACTCAACTGAGAAACCAAGACGATACATGCAACGTCACAAGAAAATCCTAGAGACAAGATCAAAACGACGTGAGGAACATATTCGACAAAAGAGTATCAAGAAGAAGGAACGGAAGAACTTGGACCACGCTGTGGCGTGGAAGGTGCGGCTGGCGCGCCAAGGGAAATCAGCAGGATAGGCCCAACAGGGAGGGGGAGGGCACTGGACAAAGTTTTCTTTACCTTTTGCCTTATTCGGCTCTTCATGTATTTTCTATTCCTACCCTTTTGAAATTCACTCCTCAGCAGTATTTTCCCAGATATTTTCACTTCCTTTCCCTGCCACAGTTTTCCCAGATCGGCCAATTGATTTGGGTTTTTCATCTGAGCAGGGGCTTCAAGCACTCTTCCCCAGTTTCTTACCTCTGGAGGGTTTTGTTTGAAGTCTAGGAAGGGCGCGTGTGCAAGGGGGAGTGTTGGAATATGCCCCCGCGAAAAGAAAAAAAAAGGAGAAGTTGATCACACACCTGACTTGTCACACCCTCCCGTCCTCTTGCGACCACGATCACCATCACTCGTCTCACCAACTCAGATTCCAACAGGATGGAATGGCGTAAGTCAGTCAGTCAGCCAGTCAGTCAGCAGCTGCAAACAGCCTCAAACCATTAGTAATACCTGAAGGGTAAGAGTGGCCGACTTACTAGTCCCGCCCGCGTAACACCAACAACAACAACCCGTTGTTTTGTGGCGCATTTTTGGCCAGCAAATCTCGCTTGCTCGCTTACTCTGCATGCTCGGATGGGGATAAAGCAGGGAAAACAATAATCATGCGACAGGGAAAAGGTCGCAAGGCCACAGCTTTGCCCCGTGGATTTCGCCGCCTCGTCTGCGTAGTGCGTGAGAGCATCAAAAGAAGAAGAAGAAAAAAAAAGGTCAAGAAGAGGGGGAGCACAGCGTCAGCCCCAGTGGGTCCCCAAACTCACAACACGCCAGCAAAAGCACGCGCACTGCATTTCCGCTCATCGAGCATGATTTCTTCCGACCTGCCGGAAATGGCGACGCCGCCCCTGATCTGGCTCTCCCTCTAAATCTGGCAACGAGCACATCTTCTTCAGGGGGATGTCATTGCCAAAAACGAAAGAGCCTCAACGTCGTGGCCTTATGATGACACGGCAAACGTCCATTACGCCGCACCATGGTGGCCTCCCCCCCGTTTGTGAGACTATACTCACTCCTTTGACCCTGGGATCTGGGCCCTAGAGTGAGGGAAAGCAAATAATAGGCTAAAACTAACTTTATTGGGCTGTTGTCTAGGGGGTGTTTCAACCCTACTACTTGCCTAGTCCACAAAGTATCCCTACTGATCTGTCTAACAGGGGTCTCAAACACAAAGAATGAGCATTCAGAGGGACAATCCTCTGAAGGATCGGTGCTGGAGCACCGATTACTCGCGTGGCCGCGGGCTGATGCGAGGGGAAACGGAAGGGCACTCCCGAGGGCGCAACACAACCGCAGAATAAAGAGAGAGAAGAGGGAAACGGGGGTTTTTATCTCAGGAACCTAATCTCAAATAAAACAGGAGCGGTTAATAGCAACGGGACGGACAGGGCGCGACCTAGCGCCCCTCGTCGCAGACGGTGCTGCGGGAGCCCTCGTCGTCGCCAGCGACGGGGGGGGAGAGAGAGAGGGAGTCGACTATGTAGGGGTCGGAAGGTCGCCAGCAGGGAACTCGCACGCAGAAACACCTGTGATCGTACACGCACCCCGCCGGGCTGCGTTGGCATGATCACTCGACCAACGGGCTTTATTGCATCGCACTCGTACTCACACATCTCACCCTCACAGCAATAGGACCGAGGCAGGCGCTTGTAGATCGAACTCTCAGGTGTCGGGGGCCGCACCAGGCGCAGCCACCAACACCCTCGCGGGGACGGGAAGGTCGGGGACAATGATGCTGTCGTCGTCACCACCACCACCACTGTCATCGCGGCAGGCAAGCGCCAGGGATCCTCACTCCAACACAGAGCCGGCAATGTCACACAGTCGCTGGTGGGGCCAGCTGCATTCCCCACCCACGGCCCCTTAAGAGGAGCCCCACGAAGGGACCATGTACACACCCGGGTGTGTACCATCTCTCACTACCCTCACCTTGCAAGCCAGATGGATTTGAAGGGACTCTGTATTGGTGCCAATGGACAGAAATCAGATTGAAGAAAAAAAAGGAAAAAGAGAAATGGCCCAAAAACAGAGAGAGAGAAAATTGACAAGTCAACCCCCCTGGCTTGGAGCATCCACCACAAATGCTCTAAGTCCCCCCCAACCCTATGCATGTATGTACAAGTGCCAAAAATAAATAATAAATTAGGCGGGCTTGGGGTACGGCCTGTCAGGCACCCCATCCCTAGGCAGTCGGGCAGTCTCCGTTAGTCACCGAAAAAGAAAATATGTTGAGAAAACCCTGGTGCAACGGAAACTGTTAAGACGAAAGTAGTAAAAGCAGACCCAATAATAAAGACGGGTTAGCCGCAAATACACTTTGATAACGCCTTGGAAACTAAAGAACCGGGAGCAATAATAGGGGTCCCGATCCTTGCGGTTTTATGACAGGTACGCTTGTTTTTGCGAATAAAATCCTAGACTTTATCACTGAGACCTTGGTGTAGTCTCACACGTTGCGGTAATGTGGGTTTCACCAAAAATTTCCAGCGAAAGGGGGAGGTGGCTGGGCGAGAAATTCCGCTCGAAAACAGATCTCTGCTGCCATTTCTGACCTCCTCACCACCATACAGGGGAAGGTGATGGGGGACAAACTTGCTTCATACATTCTTCGTAACGTCTTACTTCCTTGCATCTGCTTTCTTTGGAAAACTGCTATCCTCCCTCGCACTTTCCTTCTCAATGAAACTGCTCATCTCCGTCGAGCCTTCAAAAAACTGGTTGGCCTTTGTTCTTCCTTCCCCTCCTCCATTATACATCATCACCTCCTACACAATGTTCCCAACCTATACACTGACTATTGTTCCGATATGTTTGTTGATTTACAGCTCCGTCTTAATGACCCTTCCTTGATTGGCTCCATCACCCGTATTCTTTACCAATGCCTCCAAATGACATTTTGTCAGGCTACTCCTCTCTTCACACATCCTTTTCCCCTCCCCTCCACCCCTAAACACTTCACTGCATCTCTTATCCCCCTCTTATTTGCTAACAATTGATCTATTACCTCCTCGCATCCTCCCCTTTTTTGGGTTCGCGCTCACCCCATCTCAGATATACCTTGGCCCACTCGTCTCCAACTCCTTCCTCACCTTCAGCGCTCTCATGTCAGGAACAGGGCAGGACAGGACAAGGCAGACAAGGAACTGAGAGGAGTGATGATTGTATTGGAAACAATAATTCACTTGAGGGATGGGACAGGTCCCCCATCCCCCTTTTATACCTTTTGAGAGTCTTCCTTGTCAAGACTCAAAGAAAGTTCCAGAAAGAGCAATTAGTAATACAATGATACCAATGATACCAATGACAACAAGACAAGTCAGGAAAACAAAGAAGGTTCCAGAAGGTTCCACAAGGTTCCATGAAGGAATGTTCTAGAAGGTTCCAGAGGTTTCCAGAGGGTGATTCGTAACAAGAGTCTTCCTTGTCAAGACTCAAAGAAAGTTCCAGAAAGAACAATTGGTAATACAATGATACCAATGATACCAATGACAACAACAAGACAAGTCAGGAAAGCAAAGAAGGTTCCAGAAGGTTCCACAAGGTCATGAAGGAAGGTTCCAGAGGTTTCCAGAGGGTGATTTATAACACTTACCTAACTTCATTGCCAAAATCCTCCAGGAATTCGAAACGTACTCCATGCAGAATATGTTTCGGCATTGTGGGTATGGGGAAGATGGAACCTTTGATCCCACAGCAGGTTTGAAAGTCAACTTGACGAAAGTGCGGTTTGAATTAGGGTGCGTAACGAAAAAAAACGTACTATTTCTTGAGGCTCGTCCACTGCTTCTTGTTGTCGTTCAGCTGGCAGACTAAGAATGTGCACCGCCCAGAGACGCCAGTATAAGTTGAGAGCAGCATAGTCTTGGCCATCCCTCTCTCTGAGGGCCAGGATTACTTGGTCGTGGACTCCAGTAGCAGGAGCTCTGGCCCGATCGCGAGCAATAGCAGGACGAAGGACGTGAGATTCGAAGAGAGTAAAGTCTGCCTTTGAGCGCAGGAGCCCAAGCTTCATTACCGTCAGTTCCACCTCTGGCCACTTGCGAAGCTCGTCTTCCATAATTGTGTCACTTGCTATCCCACCAGCCAACGAATACTTTCGATTTCCTCATGGATATTTTTCAATCACGAAAATGTTTGGCCAATTGGCAATAGTTGCAGCAGTTGTGGTGAACTCAGCTCCTTCCACACCACCAGCTTGTGCAATAATTAGACCAAGTTGCAGTTGAAAAATGTCGAAGGCCTTTTGAAAGAACTAATCCAAGCCAGTTGCGGTTATCGTGAAGGAGGCCTGGGGGTTTACGCTGCCATGCTTGGTTAGGAGGTTTTGATCACCAAGTGGATAGTAATAGAGAAAGGCACTGCGTTGGCAGGAGGGTCGACTTCCATTCTGTTGATTGTTGGTGAAAAGCGGATGGTAGGAAAAGCGTGGGTCTTCCCTGCATTTTATATGCGGAAGAGGTTGTGGGAAGGTAGCAAAAGACGGTAAAAAGAAAAGAGAAAAAGGGGAAAAAAATAAAATAAAGTGAGGCTGAACCACTAACAAATGATGACGGGCTTTTTTTTCTTCTCCTTGCTGAATGGCATCTACAAATCTCATCAAAACAAGCTATCAGAAGCAACTGGAATTTGAACAGCTTTGTGGAATAACGGGAAGCAAGTGGAACCTTCTGAGGTTTTTTTTTTTTTTTTTTTTTTTTTTGGACCAAAAACTGAATACTGGAGGTGGCACCATGGCAGAAAATAAATTTGTCTACATCCAGGATTCATTCAGTATTTCCTTATTAAGACTGATAAGCATGAACCAATGAATGTCGACGAAGGTCGGCACCAGAGCAAGACAAAAATGAACTATCTGGTGCCCTGGCACACGAGCGCTGAGTGGGACGACTTGGTGGACCTTGCCCAGCAGTACCTCAAGGACGGCCAACACTACTTCAAATGTGCAGACCCGACCGAACTCGTCAATGCCCTCTTCGATACCTCTGGGAGAGAATCCGATCCGTACTATCGGGCATCGGTATGGCGAGGAGTGCAGAAAGAGTGAATCGCACGCCACTGGCCGCCAGCAAATGGCGAAGCATTATCGTTGCATTCGCAAGTCAACTCACTTCGATCCTTCCTGTGGGCCACGTTTCTGGCCACAGTTTTCCCCCAGCTACGAGGAATACGCCTTGACTTTGATAAGGACTTTAAAGGTCAGAGTCTTCCCTTTTCGTCTTTTTTTCGGATCTTAGCTTCTTAGTTTTGGATGGGCCAATCCTCAATAGGAATCTCCCAGTAGCTGGATTCCGATTGCGGTTCGAACAACAAAGGACACGATCGGGTTGGCGATCTTCGGGGAGCTGGTATTGTTTGTTACGCGTTTTTTGGGGAAAGGGAACAATCCTCCATGGGACGAAAGGTATGGAAGAGGTCGTCTCCAGTGATTGTTCTGCCGTTTCTAACTCAATCGAATCAAACCGGCGGCAACCAGTACTGCCGTTGTTCTCCTGCAGCGAGCGAAATTTATTTCTCTCCTCTACACACTTCAAGATTGCTTCCCGAGAGGTCGACTGATCGCACTTCACACGTGGGTCATGGAGCTTCCGCCTGCATTGTATTACAAAAGGCTTAAGTCTTCCTTTTCGTGTCCAGTTGTCAAAAAACAATCATTAATCTTCATAACAGCATTCTTTGTGAATTGGCTGATAAGAGCATCTCCCACAAACTCTCTGATTTGGAAAAGAAACTCGTCAACCTCGCAGGAACCGCGCATTACTTTCTAAACGACGTCTTTCGTTGCTACCGAGAAGAAAAATTTTCCTATGACCAAAGGGCCGTCGTTGCCTCCCCTTCTGGCTCGTACGCGTACATCGTCAAGCGCCTCGGGATGAATCTGCGATCGCTAAAGTCTGCACCGATGGCTTCGTTGGTTGGAAAACAACTTGAAGTGCAGATGGCCGAAATCGTTGGCGGTGGCTTGCCGCGTCCAGATCAAGCACCGTAAGACCCTTATCGAAAAGTTCTATCATGCCCCCCCTCCCATTTTCGCTTCCCTCTCCAAACCAGCCAGCTAATGATGTTCGTTATTCTCGGTTGCACAAACGAAAACATTCGTTCGGAAAAAAGCGAATGCTACAAGGTCCTGCTAGCCGTCGACAGAGACTATTTTGGTCAGGCGGAAGCCACACTAGCCAAATGGCGCACCAATTCAAGGAAGACCACCCTGGAGGACTTAATTTTGTCGGACGCGGCGCTCACGACGGAGCACCTGACCGGGACGGTGGACGTTGGCACCGGGCCAGTCCGAGCGTCAGCCGTCCTGGCGTCCTTTGCGAGCCACCATTTGCTGCTGCTCCACTGGTCGCTCCTCTGCAAGTACCTCGCCAACATTATGAAGGCGGGCGGGGAGCTGATCCTCGCGGCTCCGCAGCAGGTGGTGGCAGCAGAGACGCAGGTGGTGGAGCGCGGAGGCGAGATGATCATAGTCGGCGGAGCGGCGCGGGCCCGCGAGGCGACGCTGCTTTCGCATATCCTGGACAATCTCTCGGCGTACCTCATGTCCTATGGAGAGACGGTCGCGGCGATTCTCAAAATCTTGGGGCGGTCGGTGAGCTCGCAGTGTCCACCGCGGCTCGACAAGTGGTGGCGCGACGCGCTCAAGAACGAGAATAAGATCGGCAAGAGCAAGGAGGAGGTAGATGAGGTGGTTCAGTTTGCTGACGAGATAAAACGGTCGATCAGCAAGCGCGAAGGCACCGTGAAGACACAACTAAGCGAAGACTTGAAAATGCTTGCGTGGTGCGCCGGTTTGTACGACGATTGGATTTCTCCATTGTTGCCGACTCAGGCCTCGGCGTCCTCACCACCTCCGGGCGTAATCTTTTTGAGGTCCTTTCAGGTGTTGGACATTAAGGTCAGACGAGTTATGTTCCAATTAAGAGTCACTAACGAGCGTTCGACATCGAAATTAGAAAGAATTAAGTGGCCATGGACCACATGACCGTGTAGGTGTGAGTGGAAAGGTAAATCATCGCTTTTGCCCCATCCACTCTAATGATTGAAACCGGCTGAAAGGGGAAACGGGCCCAGCGGCCGGTGCCCAGGGCAGTTCATTTGCTAGATTTGCCTCCAAACACTCGAGGAACAGTCCAAGCCAAGGCTGCGTCCACGAATTCATCGACATACCCTGGTCCATCTGGGGTGAGGT
Source organism: Zopfochytrium polystomum (assembly GCA_025765615.1). Lineage (NCBI taxonomy): Eukaryota > Fungi > Chytridiomycota > Chytridiomycetes > Chytridiales > Chytridiaceae > Zopfochytrium > Zopfochytrium polystomum. Next base: position 82,533 of record JAIVFJ010000176.1, on the reverse strand, counting down.
TAATCGTTCGCAGTCAGTTGTAGTAAAACGGTGCCCTTTCATGCAGGCTTCAGGGGGAATTTCCAACACCAACATCACCTCTGTCACTGCTCCCAGTGCAGCAAATTCGCGCCCAGAGCTGTCTCATCTCATGGACTTTTTATTCAAAAATCGAAAACCGGAGATTAAATCCTTCCTTGCAGAATTCGAGAATCTCCTTTCGCAGCTCCCTAATGTGAAGCGAAAGTTTGATGTGTACTCCTGGGACGGCCAAGTTTATCGCGCCCGGCCGAACAACGGTTTTTCATTGCTAATTCTTAGAACGGGAAGGGATGTTTTGAATGTCATGACCGAAATTGAGGATATGCTGGAGCAGGAACGTGCGATGTTAGAATCCACCAAGGAAAGCACCCGTTCGGAGACGAGAAACAGCGCTGTCGTGCCGAGCCAACCACCAACTTTAGGAGATTTCATAAGCACTCAAGAAGAATATTACGACAACAACTCGAGAAAAGGTCCATGGCTTTCCTTGGCGGCGACGTTAGTGATGGCTTGCAAACAAAGAGAGTTGATTATCGCGAAAGACGTCGTAGCAAGGTACCCGTCTAGAATTTGTCCTCCAATTTGTAGACTCACTTGTTCACACTACTAGGTTTCCTTCGCTAGAAAATGTATCGTTCACATTTATGCCTCCAAGTACAGGCGGGCGGACCCGAGAAATGCGATGGATGGCCGGCAGCGTCTACGACAGCACCTACGACGTGGAGTGGCTCGTCGTCTCCCTTGACGGCACCTTGACAGAAGAGCTTCTTCGCCAGCCCGAGAAGTGCACTCAATTCCGCGACGACTGCCCGATCGAGCTCCTCTTTTCTGTCTTTTGCCGCTCGCCCAGCGTCCGCATCATGATTGTCGGCGAGTCGGTGTGGGGCTGGCTTGCTCACTTCGTACTTGCCGAGTGCGTGAAGCGATGGCAGAGCCGCCAGCAGCGAAATACTTTGCCAACGTACCTCTATTCAGTCGCTTTCTCCCCCGTGCACCTGAACGGAGTGTTGCAAATCGACGAAGGTCTCAGAGAGTACTGCAGGAACGCCCAAGTTGCGAAGAGAATGTACAGCGTGTTCCACAGGACCGACACGTTTGGTCCGATACTTCGGATCGCCCAGGAGGCGGAGACAATCCGCCTGAACAGTAAGAAAGCGGGCTTGTCCCCTCTCTCTGAACTGTTACGTGGCTTCGAAACGTCGAAAGGGGATCTTGACGCGATGGAAAAGACCTTCAAAAGGGTTAAAACTCTGTTGGAGAACGAGCTTAGAATGAAATCTCGAAACTGGCTGAAAGATGACCTACTGGGAAACTGCATCGTAGAGCTGCGTGATCTCGTTGTTACGTGAGTCCCTGGTAGTCTTCTCGCTGTTATTAGTTCTGCCTAACTGTCTTACCATCCCATGGCAGTCCAGTCTCATTCGATGGCGTGAACCTTCTTGGTGACCGGAATCCCCCCACTCAAAATCTCCGCTCTGCCCAGTATCTCGTGGAGACGAATGACACGCATTCCAATCTTAGCGCCGACCGAACCTCCGTTTCCGAACAGCAGAAGCTGGAGCTTGACTTTCGGTTCTGCCCACAACCATTCATTTCGAATGTCTTCCTGTACGTGCCTATGAACGCCGAAGCAAAATCAGGCGATCAGGAGTACTTCTTGCGAGTGATCGGAGAAAATTTGCTCTCCGTGGATCTGAATACCTTATCTATCAACCCGCGAGGGGAAGGTGGACAGATTGTCCAAAGCAGTTTTGCGGTTCAGTCGATAGTAGATAGGTTGGTATATCAGCGGCCAGTTTGTTTAACTTACGCTTTACTCACTGCGTCTGAACATACTTGCAGGGACGATATGGAGAACACCAACATTTACATGACCGCAGAAGCGAAGGTCGTCGGCGCAGCGTGGAACATCGAGAAGCCACCCACCTTAACGCTGGAATATCAGAGCATCAAGGACAGGACCGGGCAAACAGGTCGCGATGGTGAAGTTCAACCAAAGGTCACGGACAAGGTGCCAATCAAAATTATGAATACGAGTCCCAAAGTATCGGCCAATCTTGCCTTGCCGGACCTGATCGCAAAGGCGTACTACAAATCGGTGGCAGAAATTGTGGGATCGGGCTTGACTGGATCCGGCTACTTGTTGAAAGACCTTGTTAGCCAGTATTCAGCCAGGTTTCAACTGACGACCAGTTTGAGGTCGGGTAGCGTGGCTTTTCGGGCGGAGGCGAACAAGCGTTCTGACATGGTTAGCCCATCACATCCTGCAGGAAATTCCTCACAATAGTGAGCCATGCCGACGCTTCGCTCTGCGAGGAGTTCGACAACGCCATCAACGATGGGCTACTGCGAAAGCAGCGCGATGAGCCTGACTTGGCCTCAATCCAAACGATCAAAAAGCTGGAGCCACTGCAAATAAGGACCGGAAAAGCTCTTCTTAAGCCCTTTGAGGACCGGGTAAATCCACCAACCTTGACTGTCGTGAAACATGTGGCGGTTCGGGCAGCCGGCGCAGCCGGCGCTGGCAGTGCAACTTTTGGCATCGGCTTGTTAATAGCCGGCCCCTTCTTTGTGATTGCCGCGAGCGGGGCGGCTGTCGCCGCTGCAATCGTGGCGTTGAGCTTGACAGAGTCTGGCCGAAAAATCATCGGTAATTCTCTTTCTCCGTTGGTGGGATCGGCTGCAGCCGAAAATCGCGCTCTCGTTTCTCGCTCGGCCGTTTGCTACACACCAGAGAATCGTTCGCCTGAACTTCGTCTATTAATAATCATACCCCACCTTCCCGCTGTTACCAAAAACAGATTACTTCATAAAGGCGACAGAGGATTACAACCAATTAATGAAGGATCACCTCAAACTGTCAGGAACCGAAGAAGTCGTTTGTAATTCGTTTAGAGCCATCCAGGATTTGGAGGTGGAATTCGTCAGCAAAGGAAAGTACTCGGAGGCCGAATGGAATAAGCTTAATGCAAAGGTAAACACAAACTGTTTCACCACTTCGTTTTCGCTTTCACTTACTTTTTTCTGTTTTATTCCTTTAAGGAGCGGGAGCAGTTCACGAAAGAAAGGGACAAGTGCATAATACCAATCATAGAACTGCGGAACGCCTGCAACAACTGCATCGTCCTTTTGACGTCAGGGTGAGTCAACGATTATGCAAGGGAGTCCCGACAAATAATCGATTCCTAAAATCGATCAAATCCTCAGGGTGAAAAATGCAGGTAAAACGCGCGCATTTTTGGAGCTTATGAATTTACCTATCGACCAAAGGGTAAGGCTATATCTTTCTTTTCTGGAGTGGTTACACCGTTATGAACGCACAGGTGAAAGCCCCTGTTGGGATAAATACTGCCGGCGCGACTCAGAGGTGAGCAGGAATCTCAAGCAAATACGAACAGCGGCCTCCTGAAGAAACCTTTCGTTCTCCCTCCTAACGAATACAACTTCGTTGCTTCACATTTTCCCTCACCGCGAACCTCCCTATCGAATTCCTCTCAGGTTGTTTGTTGGTCGGACGGGCCTGCTGGATCGATTGACGACGCTCTTGATCGTCGACACTCCCGGCATCAACGAGAAGGCAGCCGAAGTGCGCGGCGTGGTGTCGCAGATGCAACAGGCGGCGGACTTGCAGCTCATGTTTTTGCCGTCGACGGTGCGGCAGGAGGGAGAAATGGACACAGCGCGAGAGGGCGACTTTCGGATGACCGAGGCGGTGCTGAAGAACACGACGGCGTTGAGTATTTTGTTGGTGTACTCGCGGCAGGATCAGGGGTATGACGATATAAACAAGCGCACGAGGGCGGAGCTGTTGGAAACGCACGTGAATGATTGCAAGACGCACGAGCGCTTGGTAAGCGAGGGTTGCTTTTGGGGACGCACGCACACGCATACACATGTACAACACAACACACACACATACTCGCTTCACTGTCCCTCTCACTTCCTGTCAGTCTTGCTTACCCAGACAACGACATCGCCACTCCATCCCTTCGCGCCCTCCCTCCTTCCCACGTTGCTATACCTCAGGCCAAGATTCCCGCCGACGACGTGATCTTCACTGCGTTCGGCACTCCGGTGACGCAGGGTGCGGGGTGGGACCTTGACCGGCCGAAAGACATTGTGCAGCACATCTTCAACTTTCTCGACCGCCGGGTGGGAAACGACGCGGCGGCGGGATTCCAGCGGTTGCTGGTTACGCAGGGTATTCGGCTATCGGACGAGCCGGGGGCGCGGTGCTCGGCGGCGGTGCGGCTGGACGAGGTGGTGAAGGTTGCGGAGAGAGCAACGGTGGGGGGGGGGCCCGGCGGCCGCAACCGGAGAGGGGACGGCGACTGCTGCGGCGGGCGGGGTGCAGGTGGCGGCGGCGACGGCGGCGGCCTCTGCGGCGGGAGCCGTGGCGCGGGCCAAGGCTGCAGCGCAGCTGCCGGTGCTGCTGGAAGAGATGGAGGAGGCGCGTCTGATGGACGATGTGACGAAGGGGATCTTGGCCAAGCACGGGTGGAAGGCGGGCAAGCAGGCCGGAGGAACCAAGAACGTTGGGCTTACGGACCTCGAGGGATTGAAAGAAGCGTTGGAGATGCGCGCGAGAGACCTTCGCGAGGGCGGCGACGCGAAAGCCAAGAGCGGAAAGTAGCCAAAGTCTTTCTGTGAGGGTACACTGAATATGGTGGCGACTTTCAAGCAATTTGTCCTTTATTCGAGTTTTCCGGCCGTTCCGGCTTCAGTTTCGGGCGTTTGTTATGGTTCGGGCGGCCCATCATCCCACCATTGGGACGAAACCCTTTTTTAGTTTCTGCCACCGTGGACCTCCATGTTGTTTCCCCGTTGCCATGCTGTTAACCGGAAAATGTGAGCTTGCGTGTTGGGAGACAAGAATTCCCTTTTTATGCAGATTTAATTGAAAGTGACAGTTAACTGGCCACGAGGGGGGCAGGAGGCCCCAACCACCAGCGAGTTTCATAAAAAGTACATTTTGCCCCAAATGCAGGCGGTGCAAATGTGACCCTTCACAAGCCTATGAGGCAGTGGGAGGCTGCTGCAAGCAGCGCTTGTGTCCTGTGCTCTGTGCTTGGCAGATGCAATAGCACATCATAGAAATCGGCCGTTCCTGCGGGAACGTTTTGAGTGAAAAAAAGATGTGATGGGCCCAAATTGTGCGCCAAGGGCAAATTGCGAGCGAGAGGGAGAGGGAGAGAGAGAGAGAGAGAAAGAGAGAGAGAGAGAGAGAGAGTGAGAGGAGAGAGAGAGAGAGAGAGAGAGAGAGAGAGAGAGAGAGAGAGAGAGAGAGAGAGAGAGAGAGAGAGAGAGAGAGAGAGAGAGAGAGAGAGAGAGAGCAGGAGAAGAGGATCATTTTGGTCATTTGTTGGGGCTTTCAAATAAGTAGAAACCTATTTTGGGAATAAGGAGAAAACAAAAAATGTCGGAAATGCAATTAAAGATCCCTTCGCCAGTAGCTCCGTGAATACCATAACAAAGGGCTTTCCAAAGAGCCGTGACAGAACCAAGTACGTTGCCACATACAGGCCACCCAAGCTGCTAAAACGCCGGGAAGGAAATAAACAACAAGACAACTGTCAACAACAAGAGAACAACAGGAGAACAACAAAGAGAGAAGGGATAAGAAAAGTGGACGCGGAGCAGGTTGAGCAGGACTTGCAGTTAGGGAAGGTGGAGGAGGTGTAGTGGGGCTGCCAGGTAGAGAGGGTGGAGCGAGGGAACGTCGTGGTGGTGGCTGCGCTTGTCAGAGGGTGTAACGCTGCGGTTGCGTTCCCAGTCGATGGTCTCATTCAACAATGGCGCCATTTGAGCTGATGGACGTCAAGGAGAAAGTTGTGAAAGATACGTAAGAGGGCAGTAACAACATCGTCGGCAGGGAAGGTTTCCCGATTGTAGAGGATATCGTAAAGGACTGAAGGATGATGCCTAGAAGGAGGGTAAGGAAGTTGAGTGGTGCATCTTCAGTGAGGGAAAATTCAGGAAGGTCAAGCCAAAAGGGAGCATAGGAGTGAGCGGTGGGATGTGAGGGATCGGAGGGAGAGCGGGCGGTGAGGGCAGATGCAGGCGAATGTTTAACAGCAAGGTAGGCTTCGTGGGCATGCTGGAGCGGTCCACGTCCGACACTCTATATCGGGCTCACGCCAGCCCGCCCACCGGTCGCTTCCCACCCACCGACTATGCCTTCTTCTAAATCGATCTGCCATGTATTTGCTTTACAGTTGTGGCAAGCAAGAAAGAGGATGCGTACGAGTCGGTGGGGATGGCACAACGTGAGATGACCGAAGAAAAAAGCACGCGCGGAGAATCAAAAGAAAAAAAACGGAACACAGCCTAAGGATAGAGAAGTGTTTGTTGAAAAAACAACAAGGTGGGGCGGTGGGAGACGCATCTCGCCAGTGCCGCCGTTGCAATCCTTCGCTCCCCTCCTAAGGCTTCGGCGCGCCGCCGGTCCTCAGGTGCTTCGCCCAAGCCTCGAACGCGGCCGCGGACTCAAAGTCGATGACGAGCTTCTCCGGGGCGTTCGGGGGCAATGGGGGCGCCCCGGCGGCGGTGCGGGAGGCGGATGCGAGCGGGGTTTTGAGCTGGGCAAAGGCGAGGGAGAAGTGGCCGACGGCGGGGTCGTTGGATTCGCGGACGAGGGCAAAGTGGAGCATGTTGATGAACTGGCCGGTGGCTTGGTTCTGGTTATGGTTTGTCGGGGGGTTTTTTTTTTTTTTTTTTTTGAAAAGAGCGTGGGTATTGGGTGGCGAGCGTTGGATGGGGAATGGGGTTGTAGTTTTTGTTCGAGGGTGGGTCGGTCACGTTGTGGTGCAAGTAATCTGGAGTTAGGGTGCGGTGTTTCATAGTAGGAGCATTCGAACTTGCCGGTTCTTCAATGAGCGCGAGCATCCCCGTGTCGACTTGGTAGGTGGCAGTCCTCCTTTTCCAAGATGCCATAACGCCAGTCTGGTAGAGAATGCTGACGGTGCACGTGAGGGTGCTTTGAGTCAGGGACTTTTTTTAAAGAAGCAAATCGAACGGTGCGGTGCAGATGAGGTGAGCAGATAATTATGAATGAAAAGCACTAAGCCCGAATTACCTCTTTGACAGCGGACGCAGATCGCAGGGCCGAGCCCAGAATAGACGGAGTCTTTGACGATTTCGCGGCGTTCAACTGATCCTCCGACAGCCACGTGTCATACAGGACCCTCTTGCCAAAGAGCATCCCAAAGCCGAACGCGACGGGGTACAGCAGTATGACGGCCCTGAACCAGAACAGCACCATAAAGTCTGTGATGATGCCGACAAAGAGGAGCGGGATGAGGATGATGCATGTAGCGACGGCGTTGTAGAGCGAGTAGCCGATGTACACGGACTCGCTGAGCTGGGCCTTGACGTTGCGGGTGACGACGGCGATCCAGACGGTCGCGGCGACGAGGGCGATATTGTAGGCGTAGAAGACTGCGAGGAAGATGATGTCGGTCTTGGGCGAGTCGGACGCGCAGAGGTAGTAGGACGACTGTTGGCCGGAGCTGAGGCTGACGAAAGTGAGCTTTGGTTGTTTGGGCGAGATGATCGTCCACACAATCGCGACGATCTTTGACACATTGCGTTGAATGGAGGTAAACATGTGGTCAAGACGAGCGGTTGGAAATGCGCTCTCAGAGACAGTAGGGGGAAATACGCCAGAATGCATGGCGAAAAACCCACTTACCAGGTTTGGCGCGACGACGGCTATCACTGAAAGACCCAGCTCCAAGTTTGACAGGCCCGACTTCATTAAGTACGGATTGTTAAAGATCCTGTGCGGCGGGAGCGAAGCGATGTGGGAAAATGTCAAGAACTGGATCAGCTTCAAAGTTCCAAAAAGCTCGGATATTCCAACCCCGCCCGTTCTGAACATTTACAGCGAAACTCAACTTGTACAGCCGGTAGTTTTTAATAAAGAGAGCGCCCATGAGGAGCGAAAACGCAATAGGCAAGACAAAAGTCTCGACGTGGCACTTCCACGCTGTGAACTCGCCGATCCAACCCAGGGCCGACAGCTCGAGGGCGAGCATTCCGACAAGTATGACCGCCACAAACGCAGGGCTCATTGCTTTCACAATGGCGTGGTTTGCCTTGACGATGATGATAACAAACGTGGCGAGGATGAGGGCGGTCAGGAGGGCGGCGACGGCGGCGACAGCGGCGGCGTGCGGGGACGACCAGGAGATGGTTGACACGGGGACGGTGAGCATTGGGCGCGGGCGGAGGGCGCAGACGGGCCAGGCGATCTGCGCGTAGGGGAAATCGCGGGTGTCGGTGGGGCCGGTGTTGATTGGGATGGTGGAGCTCGCGACGGCGTTGGTGCAGTTGATGTACTGCTCGCCGAGGACGGTGGCGTCGGCGAAGAACGGGCCAGTGCGGAGGTACGGCCACATGCCGATCGTGCGCGGATCCTTGACCAGTTTGTGGCCGAACGGGTAGCCGCCGGTTATCTGGTAGACGCGGTGAATGGCGGCGGGGAGGTAGCCTTGGAGGAAGGCTTGCTGCAAGACTGATACGGCCAGCTCACCGCTCCTTACGGCTTTTTAAATCAGCGCCGAAGAGTTTAAATATACGTTGGAGCAGCAGGGTGGAAAGCAAGGGAGAGGCGAAGAGCGTCAATAGGAGAAACGACTGAATTCAGTGCGGGACGGACTCGCTTTCTTGTAACCTCACCTTGAACGACGCAAGTATTGGTATCGTAGGACCCAGCAATGACCTGCTGGTTATTACCCATTTTGAAGTTTGCCTTGCGCAGCGAATCCAATATCGCGCAGTTTCCAGTCCTGTCAATGACCACCATCTTTGTAGTCGGTGAGAACGGTGTCAAAGCCGCGTCGGTGATCTGCTGGGCCTGCAGCGTGTTGGACGGCAAGTTGAGGTACGTGAAATTGAGCCCTTTCGCGTTCGCGTAAACCATTGCCATGTAGCAGTCTCCGTTTTCGGGCATGGGCGAGTTCTGGTTGACGCAGATGAGCTGGGTTGCGCCGGGGTTCCGCGCGTGGAGGTTTGCAGAGAGCTGGCTCATGCTTGCGTTGCTGTCCGAGCTGACGAAGGCGAGGACGCGGGGGAGGGCCGGATTTGTGATGTTCATGACGCCCCAAGTGTTGATGACGACGATCGGGACGTTTTGCTGGTCGGCGACGGTGAGTTCGGGGAGGAAGGCGACGTAGCGGGAGAGGGTGACGGTCCAGCCGGCGGTGCGGACGGGGTCGCTGGAGTTGGTGACGTTGTGGATGAACTGGGCCTGGGCGGCGGCGTCGGTGTTTTGCGTGACCATCTCGATCATGGTCGAGTTGGTGTTGCGGCCGGACCAGTAGTAGCCGCTGCGGAGGTTTGCCCAGAAGCCGCTGCTGGCCGAGGCGTGGGTGGCGATGGTGAAGGTGTAGGACGGGGGCTCGGCGCCGCTGCCGGCCGCGGAGAGGCCGGCGGGTTTGTAGCCCGCGATGTGGGCGGCGGCGTGGGCGTAGAATGCATTGAGCTGGCCGGCGGCGGCAAGGTCGTCGCGGGCGAAGAGGGTTGGGCCAGTCCAGATGACGTCGTTGTTGAGGCGGGCGTTCTGTTGGCGGAAGATATAGGCCTGCACAACGGCAAGGTAGCCTTGCAGGTACTCTCCGTTGTCAATGATTGCGGAGACAACCCCTCGCTTCATGCCATCGATAGCGGATTGGCAAATGCCGACGGCGACAACGGATACGTTTGCGGCCTGGATGGCTGCGACGAGGTCATTTGAACCCGGGCCGAAGAGCAAGTCGGATATGGTTGACTCTGGGGCTAGGATAGCAGTCGGGTAAGGAGTCTGCTTGATACGCTGGAGGAGGATCCCTTGTGACGTGTCGATGCGGTCCAGATTCATGGCTGAAAACACTTCGACGGATCCGCTGCCGGCTGGGACGCCGGCAGTGGCGCCGGCGCAGATGTCGTCGAACTTCGCGCTGATTCCCTGGAAAGGATTGACGCAAACAATCATATTGCTCGAGGTGTTTGGACGAAGGACACTGGTGTGATGGTAAGGTTGTTTGAGAAGAGGGTAACGTAAATCATATAAACGAATCAAACAGAGCAGATACCGCTGCGCCGCCAGCAAGCCGGAGAGAGTATTGTTGGGGCCCACGTAAGAGAGCAGGTTCTTTGCAGAGCCGATGTAGGTTTCGCCGGACATGACCGGGACGACCGTAACGTTGGGAAAGTTGTTCAAAGCGACTTGGATGGCCCCAGTCGACGGAAGGGCGGGGTGGGGAAAGTCTGTGATGATGGTGCCGTGGAATTCGTTGCGCGAGACGTCGAGAAGCGCGTTCGCGAGGCCGGTGCCATCGAGTGACGTGTCCTGAGAGCGGGGCATTTTTGTTCAGGTAGGTGTTGGGCGCCGCGTGGAGGACGGGGCGACGCACAAGGAACAATAGTTTCCCGAGGTTGCGCGAGGGGTTGTGCCGTGTTAGGCGAGAGCGGGGTGGGCGGGGGTTGGTGGGGTGGATCAAGTAAGTGAGAGGAAGGAGGTGAAGTGAGCATCACGTTTGCAGGGCTTCATCCCCAATGCCCTAACCAAACCGAAGAGGAAAGAACACATAATAAATATCAAAAGAAAAAAAAAACAATGAAAAAAAGAGAAAAACGCGAAAAAGAAGAAACGACCTGCTGACAATTCGCAACCCATGCGGTTCGCGGACGCGGGTCGAAGAGGGCCGTGGGACCCTCTCTGCTCCTGCCCTGTGACCCGCGCACCCACCCAACCCACCCACCCACCCACCCACACACACACACACACACACCCACACACCGCTCCATCTACCCTCCCCACCAACGCAACTGCGACGAACCTGATAAAACTGGATCTGCACGTTATGGTCTTGGGCGGCCTGCTTCGCACCACTGATAAGGTTAGAGTTCTCCTGGCTCGAGAACAGGCGGGTAGACGTGAGGAGCAAGTCGATAGACTGGGGGTCGAAGCAAGGGCAGGTTGGGTTCATGTGGGCGGGGTCCGGGTACGCCTCCATGGTCGGCGGGACGCGCACAAACGCCCCTTGCGGAAGGGACGACGGCGGCGGTGGGGTCGAGGGGTCGGCTGCCGAAACGGCGAGCGTGGTGGGGCCCGCGCCGAGCTTGTGCACAAGGAGGACGGCGGCGGCATAGAGGGCGACGGGGTTCGCCGCGCCGTGTCGCGAGCGCGGCCAAGGAAAACGGGAAAACATTGTTACGAGGTCTAGACTGCGTGCGGGTGGTGGTGGCGGATGGAGTGGGGGAGGGGGGTGATCTTTGTGGTGGTTGTTGCGGCCTCTCGCGTGTTGGGCCGTAAGCGCGATTTTGCAAAGGCCGCAAGGGAAGGGGCCAAGGAATCGGCGAGACGATGAGGGAGCAAACAGAGAGTTTTTCTTTGATATTATTATTTTGACAATCTCCGTGTTTGCGGTATCTACTGCTGCTCAAATGTAATTCAAGGGTCTTGGTTCAATGGCCTGGTTCACAAGATTGAGCTTTTCGTGCGTAGAAAGGCAAAAACACTGCGATTTAGCACAAGGATGAGGAATTGTTCCGCGCGGCGTGCTTGCCAAGCGCTCCACCGAGCGCTGATTCCTTGCGCACCACCGCTCTGCCCGTTCGGTGGAAGAAGGTATCGACGAGCACAACGGACCACCGCTTTCCTCAGCTCCCCGATTTCCATATGCCAGCGGCTGTTTGACAGATCGGGAGGCGTTCAACGCCATCCCTCTGCTCCCTCACCGTCGACCAGACGCTGGCCCCCCCCCGCCATCGATCGCGGTGCGCTGTACGCATTTCCGTCGTCGGTCAAACAAACACTCGATTCTGACTGTTTTTAACAAAAAAAAAAAAAAAAAAAAAAAAATTGGAGGAGAAGCTCTTCAATGGGGGCGCGTGCTCCGAAACTGGCAAACTGCCTGGCATCTTCATCTAACTAGATTTCACGGTGATGTACGCTCTTAGCAGCCGCTCCCAATAAAAATTGACCAAGCCCATTATGATCGCTGCGGCTAGTTTCAACCATTTCGAATCGGGTGGTCCTGTTGCAACGGATCGCCTGCCAAAGGTGCTGCCCCCGCCGAGTGAGACCGCATTCCAGGTTGGTTGATTAGTGTCGATCATTCAGGCAGAGCACGGTTGGCAACCTCCTCCTCCCCCGCTTCCAAATATGCGGGTATTCGACTATTCGATGATAAGCTCTGGGTCTTTCCATCTCTTTTTTTTTTCCTTCCTTTTACAGTAATTTTTGTTGGGGAAGAAATTACTATAGGGACACTGCCCTTGGCACTTGACAATCCGAGGCGCATCGGAAAAGACTCAGGCGGGGAACCGCCGGCCCGGTTGAATGACGCGCGAGTTCGGCTCAGCCGCAAATCGTCGTGTTATGTGCTGCACATCAACTTTTGCAGCTGGACGCGACTAACTTGCAAACATCTATTGTATAACAAAAGCAGGAAACGGGTTGCTGGCTCGCCCATCACACCCTCCTTCCCTCGAAAAACAGGACAACGCCGACGCGCGCAACAATCGTGAAGGCGCAATCACTCAAACTTCAAACAAAACACCCCGCACAGCCAAGAAACCAAGCGAAATGACCGCAAAAGAGCGCCAAGACAACCAGTCGTGCGAGCGGGACAAGATGAAAAACATATGCAGGCTGTACGGGTTCAAGTTCCGGGCGGCGGGAGGCGGAGTGCGGAGACCGCGACGGGCTGTACCGTCGGTATGGGTCTTGCGGCGGCGGCGGCGGCGGAGGAGGAGGAGGAGGAGGAGGAGGAGGAGGAGCTGGCAAAGGTGGAAGTGGCGGTGGTGGTGGTGGCGGCGCAAAGGGGGCGGGGAAGAAAAAGTAGACCGGGGAGGCTGTGGTGGTGCGGGGTCAGGATGGTTTTTGTGGTGCGTCGGAGGCGACCAAGAAGAAAAAAATGGTATCCACCCAGGCATCTGTGCCTTCGCTGGATGGGGAGGGGAGAACGCGGCAAGCGCCCAGAACTGCTTACTTAAAAAAGGGACTGGGCAAGTCCTTCTTGCGCGGCGATGCGGCCAGCCTCACGCCGGGGGGCGTCATTCCAGCCAGCGTTGTATCCCTCCAACATACTTTCGTTCTCCTCCGCTATCGCCGCTAATTTTTCAGTTTCTTCTCCCGTTTTTTTCTTACTCAATATGTGAACGCACTCTAGTATTTTATTTTTGGCGTCACCCTCCATCTTCGGACGAGCGAAGGGCACGAAACCGCCGACGAGAACAGGAGGACCCGCCGCGGAAGACATCACAAGAAAGCGGAGGGAGTGGGCACGGACACGGACAAAGGACAAGCACAGAGAGCGGAGTTCCCAGTGAAACAAGTGTACGAGAAAAAAAAAAGAGGGAAAAAGAACACAACAAGAAACCACGAGGAGGAGGGTGGAAGGGGGAAGCGTTGGGAGTCGATAACGTTTTCGCTCGCTTCCTCGCGGCCCATTTCCGTTTCCCCCTTCCCCCCCTCACATCCACGCAAACAGCGACCTGACGAGGGCGAACGGGCCAAAGTTCCTGTTGGACATGGCGGCCGAGACGACGACGGACCCGTTGCCGGCGGCCCGCGACGACGTGACGGTGCTGGTGCTCGACGACGACGCGGGCTGGTTCGCGTACTTTCCGACGGGACCGTACGCGGCCTGGTCGACGTTCTGGATCTTTGCCGGGTCGTTGGCCGGGTCGATCATGGGGTTCCCGCTGGCGGTTTTGGACGCGGGGGTCTCGTCCTGGACGACGTCCCAGTGCTCGACGAGGCGGACTGCGGGGGGTGCGGAGGACGGGTTCGAGGCGGCGCGGTTCGCGACGCGGAAGATGTCTGCGACGACGGAGGAGGCGGCGCCGGCGCCTCCGCCGGCGATGCGGGAGTGGACGAGGACGACGTCGCATTTGGCGAGGACGAAGCCCGGGGAGTACGGGGAGGGCTGTCCGGCGGCGGGCGGGGCCTGAGCGAGGAAGCCCTTGATGGCTGCGACGCCGGAGGGGACGAGCGGGTTGTGCTGGGTGTACGGGTCCTGGAGGAAGTCGTCGACGTTGGCCGAAGCGTTGCCAAAGATCTGGACCAGGGCGCGCGGGGCAAGCGCGCGCGCCGTGGCGGCGAAGGCGTCGTCGCCGCAGCGTGCCGGGTCGTACGAGTTGCGTTCCTTTGCCGGGTCGACCATGGGGTTGCCGCTGGCGGTCTGGTTGACAACGGGCTGGAGGACGTCCCAGTGTTCTGCGATGCGGCCGTTTTCCACGCGGAAGATGTCGACGACGGCGTTTTGGGCGCCCGAGGTGTTGTTGGTGAAGAGGGAGTGGATGGCGACGATGTTTTGCTGCGAGACGATCAGGCCAAAGTCGTACGAGAAGTCGGCCGAGGTGACAAAGGCCTTGAGGCCGCTGGGGCCGTTGGGGATGTTTCTTTTGGGGGTTGCGTGGGTGTGAGTAAGCAGTCATTCAGGTAGCACTAACACACGCTTCTTCGCGCTGGCGCGCTCGCCCCCTCCTCCCCCCCTTCTGCCCCCCCGACACGCGAACAAGACACTGAATGAATAGAATACTCTCACGGGTTGTGCTGGATGTACGACGGAGACCACGACTTGTCCACGATGGAGGGGTCCTTGTCGACGAACAGCGTGCGCACCTGCGATGAACAAAGTGAACCAACAAAAAAAGAAAATCGGGTAAGACTTTGTTTGTCTCCTCTTTTTTGGGGTTGAGGGTCTTTGTTTGGTTTTGTTTTTCTTTTTTTTGTATTTTTTCGGTTTTTTTTTTTTTGCATTTTTCTTTTTTGGCTCCCTTTTCCTTTCCGGGCTACCGCGGCTGCGGCGGCGGCGTCGGCTCCACTCACCGAAGTGTAGACAAACGCCTCAACGTTGTTGAGAGCAATATTGCCGTAAGGGAAGCCATCGGCGGCCGCGACCGCCGAGGCGGAGGCGGAAGCGAGCGCGAGGGTCGTCGTGAGGAGGAGGTGGAGGGGGGTGGAGCTGCTGGAGGGGTTTCCAGTGTCCGTGAATTTGAGAGAATTTGAGAGCGAGGGAGGGGAGGGGAGGAGGGCAGCGTGAAGAGGCGTTTGTTAGTTGGACTGCTGGCGGGAGCGACCTTGTTTCATTTTCTGCTGCAGCAGCAGCGGGGGGGGAGAGAAAGAGGGAGGGAGGGGAGGAAGAGAGTGGGGAGAGGGGGGGGCATGTCGACAGGCGTGCAGGCAGTGAGGGTAGAGATGCGGGCGGTGCTTCATCGTTGGTTGGTGGTGTGGTGGGCGGTGGCGCGTCAACCACCACTGGCAGGGGGACGAAGAGGGTCTCTCTCTCTCCTCTCACCGCGTCATCGTCCTTCTCTGTCGGTTCGTCTTCCTTGTTTGCAGAATGAAGGGATGTTGTTGTTGTTTCCTTTTTATACGACGGAATCGAAAGAAGCTGGAAGGTGGCTTTTGCAAATTTGAAAAAAATCCATCCAAATAAAAAAAAGGAGAAAAAAAAAATGAAAAGAGAAAAATCGTTCGTTTCCTATGCCCGGATTTGAAACGTGATACCTTTCCTTTAAAGTGGCCGCTGAAAAAACCGCTTCCGCGCTTTGGAAAGAGATGCCTTATTTACTTTTTTCCCCGCTTTTCTTGTCTCTTTTGTCTGTGGAGAGAGACAGCCGGAAACAGAATCTGAGAGAGAGAGAGAGAGAGAGAGAGTCGGAATGTGCGTGGTGAAACACGCCCTCCAGACAAAATTTAATACGTTAGAGACAAAGGGAAAAAAAAAGAGAGAAAAAGAAAAAGGAAACAGAAGGGAACAAGAAGAAAAAAAAAATCGGCGGATTTGCTCCCCAAAAACCACGGAAACCTCAAACACAGTTTCATTTACCCGTGCGGGGTTGGTGGCGGCTTCTGCTTTCGGAGCCCGCGGTCTCGGTGACCGGCTTACAAATTGTTTGTCGGGGTGCGGGGGACACGTAGGAGACAATCATTGTTCCGCAAAAAACAACAAAGAAAGAAAAACAGAAGATTCGGTATTTCGTTTCTTGCAGAAAAAATTACAACGGATTTGATCATTTTTTAGATCTAATTTTTTTTTCTCGCTGCTTTTGGCAAAGCGGCTGCCCGATTAGGAAATTCCGTCACGTGCGTGCGGACCTCTGCGGACAAACATCGCAATCTTATTGCGCCAGGACGTCATACTCCCCAAATCGAGCCAGCCAAAGGTTTGAGGAAAAGTTTTCGCGGAAGCTGCTTCCCGCCCTCCCCCCACACCCGTTTGGGCAGCAAGAAAATCCTGGTTCTCCGTTGGTTCCAACAAATACCGTAATGATGTTGTGAAAAACGCTACGAGAAGCTGGGCAGGACGACGCTCAGGACCTTCAACAAACGGTGGCAGATGCTCTGACACAAACAAGGGCGCAGCCATCGTCTTCCAGATATTCAAAGTGGGCGTGAATAGTGTTTCGTGCCAGATTGGGCTGTGGTGGGGTGACCATGGGGGTGGAAGGGGCGGTGAGGTGAGGAGACACGAGAACTTGAGGGCGACGAAAGTCGTCCCATAAGCGACGCAGCTTACCAGCTTGGTTTCTGCGCTTGCAACTCAGATAAGACCTTACCTGCATGGTCTCAATCAAACAGCGGTGGAGCAAGGAACGGAAGTGAGAAAAAAGCCTTCAGAGCCGTTTCTCACCATCTAGGCCGCACACTCGCGCTCTGTCTTGACGGTGGAAAGTGGGGAAAATTTAGCGCACTTCACTCGCTCTCTCTTCAACCCCTCTGCTACTCTTACTTTCATTGCCGGGTCAGCGCAGATGGTCCAGTGGATGCCGCCAATACTGACAAGGTAAGGGTTACCGTTCAGAGAAGACGGTGGCCGGCCCAAAGGATCAAGCCCAGCGTGTTCACGTCCAAGTCATTGCCAACCCTAATTGGGTTCAGCGTCAGACGGGGAGTGGGAGGGGGCGTGTGGCTCTGAGACTGCGACAGAGACAGACATCGAGAGAGAGGGAGGGGGAGAGAAAGAGAGAGAGAGAGGGAAAGAGAGAGAGAGAGAGAGAGAGAGAGAGAGAGAGAGAGAGAGAGAGAGAGAGAGAGAGAGAGAGAGAGAGAGAGAGAAAGAGCGTTTAGTTCGCTTCATCATATATTACTGTTCAAGAAAAAAAAAGTCCTTCGATCGATCCAAAAACGAAAGAAAAGCAAGCAAAACAACAAAAGTCTAAAAAGAGGAGCGGACCCTGGCAACTTGGGGAGGGAAGAAACGAACACCGAGAAACAGGAAACGAAAGCGCGAGAGTGGGATTGGGCGACATGACAGACGCTCGAAAGCAAAAAAAAAAAGGCCGCAAAAGCAGTTGAGAAAAGTGAAAAGACGGATGAGGGAAGGTAGAACAAACACGCCCCCATCTCCACCCATTTTACTTCCTCCTCCCCTTTGGAGCTGGTGCCGCCTTCCTCGGTGCGGCCTTCTTCGGCGCGGCCTTTCTCGGTGCTGCCTTCTTCGCCACGGCTTTAGCCCTCCCCGCGACTTTGCGGACTGCGGTTTTCGCTTTCGCAACGGCGGCCTTGCCGCGAGCGGCGACGGCACGGGCCGCGTTCTTGAGCCCTGCGGCGGCCTTAGTCTTTGCCTTCCCGACGGCGGCTTTTCCCTTGCCGGCGACGGCGCGGACGGCCGATTTGAGACCGCCGACCTTGGCCTTGAGCTTCGCGGCGGCGGCTTTCCCCTTCCCGGCGACGGCGCGGACGGCGTTCTTCAGGCCGCCGGCTTTGGCATTGAGCTTCGCGGCGGCGGCTTTTCCCTTCCCGGCGACGGCGCGAACCGCGTTCTTGAGCCCGGCGGCCTTGGCCTTGAGCCCGGCGACAGCCTTGTTCTTGAGGTTCGCGGCGGCGCCCTTGAACTTGTTCGCGGCGCGGACGGCGGCGCCGGCGGTTTTCGCCCCTCGCGTTCGCGCCGTGGGAGACGCCGCCTTGCCCGCACCTTTACCCTTCGCGAACGCGGCCACCGCCGCGGCTTTGGCCTTCAACTTGCCCAACACGCCTTTGGCGTTACCGGTCGCGGACTTTGCCTTTGCATCCTTTGCGGGGTTGGGCGGCGGCCTGGAGCACGACGCGGCGGACCTGCGGACGACGTGGGCGGTGCCGGGCATGGCGGCTAAGCCGCAGACGGAAGCCATGCCGCGGAGCATCTCCGTACCGGTGTTGGGGCCCCAGTGTTTTTTGACCAAGGATTTCGCGGCGTCACCGACGACGCTGGTGGTGGCGGAGATGCCGGCGGAGACGCCGGCGGCGAGGAGTTTGAGGGCGGGCTTGTTTTCAAAGGCGGCGCTGGCGGCTCGGGAGGCGACTTTGTGTGTGCGTGTGGGTGTGTGAGGTTGGGGATGAATGGTTTAGGGGTTGGAAAGAAAAGCAGTTGTTGGACAGATGCAGGGACAGCGAACACCCTAACCCTCAACGCACAGAAAACACACCAACACACACACACACACACACACACACACACACACACACACACACACGCACACACACACACACAAACAACGGAATACTTACATCCCATGGCACCCTGGATGATGCCCTTAGTTCCATGGGCTGCGATGTGGTGTGCGCCCAGAAAGAATGGGGGGAAGAAATCGTCGTTCGGCAACCTGTTAGGGTAGGACACGCACACGGACAGACACGCGTAACGTACCCGGGATATCCCCTTGCTTTCGCTGCTCGCCGGCCCATCTCTTCTGGATAGGTTGTAAAACGGAGCCCGCAGCGCTAATAGCGCCGGCTGGATGGGGGCGGTGGGGTGTGAAAGGGAGAGCGTTAGAAGGATAACGTGACAGAAAAACAAAAAACACTGACAAACGACGCTCGCGATCGGGTGACGTAGAGCGCCCTTGACGGCTCCGGTGGCCGCGCCGACGGTGAAGCCGAGCATTTTGCGGCCGAGGGCTTTGGAATGTCCGTTTAAGTTACATTTTTTTTTTTTGTGTATTGTGCGTTTTTCGTGGTTCAGTCATTTGGGTTAGGCCGCAGAAAATAAAATAAAAAAAATGGAATTCAAACTGACCCTGTGGGGCGGTGACGCCGTCCACCTCTGCGCTCCTTCCCTCCTTCCTCCAGCCAAGGTATCCGCCCGCGAGGCCGCCGGCGATGGCGGCGGGTACTGGCCCGGCGACCGCGTTGATGGCCGTGCCAGCGAGGTTGGCGGCGAGCGAGTATTTCAGATTGATGCCCTAATTAAGGGTTTTTTTTCAAGGTGGGGTTTGATTTCGGGCGTTGAGATGTTGAGAGAGGGAAGGGGGCGGGGTCAGTAATTGGCTCCTTTATTTATGTTTTTTTCTCATTCCTTTCTTTACACTCACCATTTTTTTTTGCTTCGAAGGTGAAAACAAGGTTGGTCGGACGCGTTAGCGCGAACAGAGTTGTTGTGGTTTGGTTTTTTTTTTTTTTTTTTTTTGGGGGGGAAACAGAAACGAATTTAGGGTCCGTTGTTCCGGTTGTCTCCCGTGGTTGTGCCGGGCGAAAAGAAAACAAGGGGAAAGGCGGACACTTTGTGCTCACATCCGTGTCTTTCAGGCCGAGCTTTTGTCTGCGTTTGGGTTTTGTTGCGGGGGGATGGTTGTTCAGGTGGGGAAAGTGGATGCGGATTCAGAATAAAGGATCGCTCTCACAGCGCGCTTTGGGAGGAGAAAAAGAGGAGTCCTTACGCTGCGGCGCTGGAGAGTGTATTTTCGTTTGTTTGTTTGTTTGTTTTGTTTCGGATGGGCAAATGGGCACTTTGTTATTCCACGCGAAGGCAAAGCAGCAAAGAGTGATGGGGAAGGGACGGGGAAGGGAAAAGAGAGACCGCGACTTTTTTTGCTTACGCTTTCATTGATCTGCGACGGTTTGCCGGTGCCGAACGTGAGAGGGAAAAAATGTTTGTTTTTGAAAACGAGGAATGCACGCCTCAGCGTAAGCGTCCAAGTGACGAGGAAGGACGGTTTGTCTTACCCGAATTTCCTGATTGATTTTTATGCAGAGTTTGGTGTAGAAGAGGTACAAAGTGAGGAAAGGATCGGGGAAGAAAACGAAACGAAACATGCAACTCAAACAACTTACTGTCCCAGCTTCGATTCTGAAATCGTGTTCTTGAGATTTCTGATGAGGGGAGGAAAAGGAGTTTTTCATCACAACCAGCCAAGCCAAAACAAAAAAAAAAAAAAAAAAAAAAAAGAAGAGAGAGAGAGAGACCAGTTGGTCACTCCCCCGCTTACGTGAATCCGTTCTGAATGCCCGCCAGACTCCACTTCTTCGGCGCATCGGACGGCGCATCGGTCGTACTCGCCGTTGGGGAGGACACGCTACCAAACGACGTGGTCGAGCCCTCGTCGTCCGCGAACGAGCCGCCGCCGCTGCTGTCACCGCTTTCGCTGCGGGGGGTACTTTGCCTGCGGACGAGGGCAAGGGCGGCAGAGTTGCTGCTGCGGCGGCGGAGCTTTGCGCGGAAGTGGGCTGTGGCGAGGAGGTAAAGCGGGGAGGAGCGCGGGCGGAGCGGGGGTGCGAGGGCGAGTGCAAGCGCTTCTGGGGAGTCAAAGGTGACGTCGAGGGACGAGCCGGTGGTGGATGCGGCGGCGGCGGCGGTGGTGGTGGTGAGGAGGAGAGTGTTGACGACGAGGAGGAGGAGGAGGAGGAGTGCCGACGGGGCAAAGGACCTGCTTCTGTGAGCGTGGGTGGGGATCATGGCTTTGACGTAGTGGTCGAAGAAGGTGTCTCGGGAGGAGGAGGAGGAGGAGGGGAGGAAACACGATCAAGGTAGAAAGGGAAGCAGGTGTTGCTGGTGTGCTTGGGGCTTGCGGCTTGCGGTGCTCTTTTTCTTTTTTCTCTTCTATCCGCTATCTCTCTCTCTGTCTCCCTTTCTCGCGGTGTTCCAATCGATCTGGTCGGTCGTGGTGGCTTGGGAGGGAGGATAGATATGTGACGGGGTTGGCGGTAAGCTTGGCTTTATATACTCTCATGTCTGCGGCGCAAACAAGGGGGGGCTGCGGCGGGAAACGAGCCGATGCGGGCGAGAGGGAGACAGAGGTGAGACACACACACAAAGAGAGGGAGTGCGTTTGGTGAGAGAGTGAGCGAGCGAGCGCGCCAGGATCATCAGGAACGAGAGAGAGGCAGAGAGAGAGAGAGAGAGAGAGAGACAGAGAGAGAGACAGAGAGGGAGACAGAGAGAGAGTGGGAGTCAGTGGTTGCGCTCTCACACTAAACCGGAGCGACTCCGGCTTCCGCTGTCTTCTTAGAACCTTGTTCCGTTTGTCTCCCCATTTCCACTCTGTTTCATTGTCCGAACCTGCGTCAATTTTTATGTTTTTTCCGTTTTGTTGTGGTTTTTGCTTGAAGTTTGGAGCTTTCAGCAATTGTCCAAAAAAATAAAAAAAAAAGAAAGAAAGAAAGAAAGAAAGAAAGGGGGGCCACCCGAAGGCTACAAATGTCGAAGACAGCATTGCCGTCTCAGTTGGACGCGAAGAATGTGTGAGTGTGTCTCTTTGCGGAGTGCTCGTCAGAATCCCTTTTTTCCTTTTTCTGTTTTGATTGCGGGGGGCAACGGGCGCGTGCGCCAACCAGCTGCTTGCAAGAAGCAATTTTTCAATAGATTCAATTGCAAGCTGCCGCGGCGCGTGCGTTTTGTGTGGGCGTGCGATGGCTGGTGGGAGTGTTGCGGTGTTTGTGGAGGAGAGAAGAGAGAGACTGTCTCTCTCTCTTTCCCACAGAGAGACAGTGGCAGAGAGAGAGAAGTGTGTTTGTGTGTGTGTGTGTGTGTGCAATTTCCTTTTTTTTTTGTTTGTTCAAATATACTGACCCATTGGTCCCCCGCCTCTTCCACCTTTCTCGCTTCTATGGATTTGTTCCTCCCCTTTCTCGGTCCCCGTCAGCGCTCCACGACCCCCTCTCAACGCTTTCTCCCCCCCCATCGCTTTGGCCGAGGGGGAAGAACTGGACACACACCATCCCTCCTTGAACCTGCAGTGGTCGGGGGACGATGGGAAGGAGGTTGCGTGTCGCTTCAGGCGAGACGAAACAAAAAGTCCTCACCTAACCAGCAGCTTCGGGGAAAGGTAGTTTCTGTGCGGGGCCGTGAGAGAGATAGAAGGACAGAGACAGAGACAAAGACAGATTGAGAGAGAGGGTGTGGGGGTGTGTGAGAGAGACAAAGATTTTTTTTCAAAGGAAAGTGGAGATAAAAAAAATTTTTTTTCTCGTGTTCCAGTCAAGACACACAACCGCCCTCCACCGCGGACGGGCTGTGCCGTCGAGCGATACGAGTGCCGTCGGGTAGGGGGCCGAGGAAATAGGATATTTGGCGTGATGCAGAGGTTGACAACTAAGGCGGTGGGGCACCAATAATGACATCTCTTGAACCATCGGGCCTCACGAAAAGCGGACCCCGGCGGCGTCGTCGGCGTCTTGCCGCAAACCTCTCGCAACTTTTGTTGCTGCTGCCGCTGCTGCCGCTGCTGGTGGTGGTGGTGGTGGAGGAGGTAGCGGGAGTGCCAGTGTTTGCTGCCGCGGTGGCGTTCGCGGACTTGGCGCGCATGGGACGTTTGGGGTTGGAGGCAAGTGGTGGTGGCGCCAACCAATCGATTCGTTTCTCGCCTGGTACAGTGCGTCGGTGCTTCACGCCTGAGTGGCAGTGCTTTATGAGATGGCTCGTGAAACTTCGTCAACTTGACGCGGCAACTTCACGCCCAAGTGGCGGGACTTGACGAGCTAGTTTAGAGTCGCACGTACTTTAGAAACTTCGCCCCCAATCCGCCACTTGACACGCGTACTTCCCGGAGGCAAGTTGACGGCTGTGGAAGGGACTCTACCGACTCTTCGGCTCTCATCAAGCACATCAAGTCCTGCCACTCTGGACTGAAGTACCCATATTCAGTTGATGATTGTGGGAAAAGTTTATCGAAGCGTGCGACTCTCAAGAAGGGCATCAAGTCTTACCACTTGGAAGTCAAGTGCCCGTCTCAAGTTGCCGATTCTGAAGAAGATTTTTCAGGTCCTTCTGCTCTCAGCAAGCGCGTCAAATCCTGCCACCTTGTCGTGAAGTACTCGAATCGTCATCGGGTACTTCACGCCCAAGTGGCAGTACTTGATGTACCGGTAAAGAGCCGAAGGGTCTGGGAAACTCTTCCGGGTCAGCACAATCGTCAACTCGACATTTGGTATGGGAAACCGCGACGGGCGGCGTTGACGAGGACGAAAAGTTGGGCGAGGCGGACGACGAGCGCAACAGCGGCCTTTGGCGCGGAGGAGGGCGTAACGCGTGGATGGCGTTGGGGACGATTACATCGACGACGAGGAGAAGGGGCGCGTCCTCTGGTGGTGCCGGTGCTGCCGCAGCTACGCAAGTCAAGCGGGAGCACGTCGGCGCGGACGGCGGAGGATCTGGGATCGGAGGTTGACGGCCGCGGCGGTGAAAGCGCGTAGCGCGCAACGGGGCCAGCTCGCCGGCGCGAGTCAAAGGCGAGCCCGCCGAGCAGGGGACGCTGCTCTCTGAGGAAGGCGTTGGGGGACCAGGAGATGCCGCCTGAGGCAGAGCGTGGGCGCGCGACGACGAGGATGGTGGGTCGCTTCCAAAACAAAAAAACGATGCCGGAGCGCCAGAGCGTGATGCTGAAAACGACAACGGCGACGACGAGCGAGCGTGCGACGCGCGCACTCCGGCGAACAAGCGGCTGAAAGTTGAGCGCCGCGGCGATGGCGTTTACCGTCGACGACGACCACAATGACGGACTCGACCACAACGAGGTCGGCGACGACGGAGAGCGCGACGGCGACAAGGACGAGAACGGCGGCGTTCACCCGCAGTTTTGGTACATTGCAAGTGAATAACTTCTTCTGTTTTTAGTCCTTTTGGCTGTTGCTAGTTCAAGAACTACCGAAAGAGCATACGGCTTCGTGCGAGGGGTTTCTTCAGGCGCTGCGGGCGAACTGGCGCGTGTCGCACGCCGAGAGCGCCAAGCTGTTTTAAGCGCGTCATGAAAAAGGACCTTGAGCAGTGCGGACCGTTCACGGCGTGGAGCGTTGCACAATATTCTCTGACACCCGCCGATGACGGAGTGGTGGGGCGGGGCCCGGGGAGATGAGCAGTTTGAACTTTTGTCGGCAATTGCTTTTCTTTTGAAGGGCGTATAGATGCGTATAGATTCAGATTCCGTTTTATGTCACGAACGAGAGAAAAGCGAAAGTTGGGGCGCGGTGTTGAAAAATAACAACAAAAAAAAAAAGAAAAAAAGAAAAAAAGAAGCACGAGTAAGGAGAGTAGATGCCTTTGGCGCTTGTTACACGTACGTAGTTGCGGGTGGGAGTGGGTGAGCAAAGAAAAGGTGCCGAGGAGAAGGAACTGCACACGGGGGGCCACCTCTGGGCCATTGAACCTTTCAAACACACACACACACACAACACACTCATACGGGCGCGCCACAGGAGTTTTACAAGTCAACCAACCCCGAACGGCGGGCGGATCACTCGGAGCGGCGCTAGCCAGCGTCGTTCCCCGCCGCCGTTGCCGCCGGCAGCGCGACGCACACGACGGAGCCGACGCCGAGCGCGACGAGTCTCGTCCCCCGCGACGCGCAGGGCAGCGCCGCGGCACTCTGGCGGCAGCCAGCAGACGTTGTCGGCGGCGGTCGTCGTCGTCGTCGGCGGCGGCGGCGGCTCGTCGTCTGTTTCTTGCGCGGCGTCGTCGGGACGGTGGCGGCGGCCGCGGGGGTGCGATGATCGCGGACGGACGACCCAGCCGCGGGGGCCGGCGGCGTACGCGGGGGCGGAGGCGGCGGTGGTTGCGGGGAAGGGCGGCCAGAACCACGGGGTTGGTTGCGGCGGGGCGGGGGCAACGGCTGGGTTCGGGTCGATGCGCCAGCAGGCGATGTCGAGGCGGTCGTCGAAAGCGGCGACGCGACTAGCGTCGGGGGCGAGGGCGAGGTCGCGGATGGGGGCGGCTGCGGTGAGGGAGCGGAGCGATGCGGCGGCGCTGCCGGAGGCGGTAGAGAAGAGGAGGATGGAGGTGTGGGCGGCGGTGGCGGCAAGCGGGGCGGAGGCGGCGAGGGCGACGGCGGTGACGGGCGAGGCGTGGCCGGCGAGGGTGTGGAGGGTGCGGCCGGTGAGGGGGTCCCAGAGGCGGGCGGTTTTGTCGCCTGCGGAGGGTGTGTGGGTGCGGTTAGTCCGTCTCCTTGGGTCGAGCTAGTGCGATAAGAAAAAAGGAAAAGGAGTGAACAAGTACCGCTGCCCGACAGAACGAGGCGGCCGTCGGAGCTGAATATGGCGACGTTTACAGCGAGAGAGTGCCCCTCGAGGGATCGGAGCAGGTCGCCGGTCGCAGCGTCCCACATGCGAATCGTCTTGTCGCTTTTATTTGAAGTTGCACGATCATTAGACATCGAACATTGTGGCACGAGGTGGTAAGCGCAGATAGATAGGGATTCCGTGACCAAAGAAAAATCCCCCTGCGGGCTCACCTGCTTGCCGACGCCAAGCATCTTCCGTCCGGCGCAAAGACGGCCGCATTGACAGCCGAGCGATGGCCCAAGAGGTCCGCCAGCACGGATCCGGACTCGACGTCCCACAGGACGACGGCACCGTCGATAGCCGCCGAGACGAGGCGGCGCGCGTCGGGGGAGAAGGCGACGGCCAGGACGGTGTCGGCGTGGTGCTTGCGGCGCCAGAGCAAAGCGGCGGCGTCGGTGCGCCAGAGCCTGACGGTCTTGTCGTAGCTGCAGGAGGCGAGGAGGCGTCCGTCGGGGGAGAGGGTGACGGCGTTGATTAGGTCTGCGTGGGCTTCTTGCTCGTCTTCTTGGGCTTGCTCCCTTTCTTCCCCTTGCTGCGCATTTCGTTGTTGCGCGGCGGAATCTGCGGCGGAGCGGTCCTTGTCGGAGTCGTCCGCCGTGTCCCAGATGCGCACCGTGTTGTCGTCGGAGGCGGCGACGACGAGCACGCCGTCGGGGCTGAACGCGGCGCAGTTGACGGCAAAAGCCTCGAAGGATCTGACGCGGCGGTACGTGGCCGCGTCCCAGACGGCGACGGTCTTGTCGTCACTGCCGGAGACGAGGTGGGCGCCGCCGTCGGGTGAGAAGGCGAGCGAGTTGACGGAGGCTTGGTGCGCGCGGAAGCTGTGGAGCAGGGTGCCGACGGCGGCGTCAAAGACGCAGATGGAGGCGTCGTAGGAGGCTGTGACGAGGGTGCGCGCATCGGGGCTGAAGGCGACGGCGTTGATCCAGGAGGGGGGTTGCGGCTGGAGGGTGTGGACGAGCGCGACGCTGCCGCCGTCGTCGCCGCCCACTTCCCAGATTCTCGCGGTGCAGTCGCTGGAGGCGGTAGCGACGCTGTACGAGGAGGCGGCGGCGGCAGCGGCGGCGGCGGACGCCGGGGCAAAGACGGCGTCGGCGACAAAGTCGTCGTGGCCGAGGAGGGTGGCGACGGGGCGGGCCGAGTCGAGGTCCCAGACGATTGCGGACCTGTCGAGGCTGGCGGAGACGAGGCGGCGGCCGTCTGGGCTGAACGCGACACTCTGGACCCAGTGGCTGTGGCCGTCGAGGGAGCGGACGGGGCGGCCCGTGTGCGGGTCCCAGAGGCGGACGGTCTTGTCGGAGGCGGCGGAGGCGAGGAGGGTTCCGTCGGGGCTGAACGCGATCGAGTTGACGGCGTCGGTGTGGCCTTCGAGGACGCGGCGCTCCATGCCGGTGTGCGCGTCCCAGAGGCGGACTGTGCCGTCGTGGGAGGCGGACGCGACGGCCCGGCCGTCGGGGCTGAAAACGGCAGAGGCCACGACGTGCGTGTGACCTTCGAGGATGTTGATGCACGGCGACCAGTTGGGCATCGCGCCCTTCAACACGCGCGGGGCAGGGAGGTCGGGGGGCAGCGCGTGGATAAAGAGACGGTGGAAGGCGGACGAGGACGGGGAGAACGGAATGGCGGTGAAGTACACCTGCATCGCAGACGCGCTGAGAGGGATCTGGAATGCCTGAACGACGCGCCTCAAGTCGCGCAGGAGCTCGCGGAGGGAGACAACCTCGGCGCCATCCGCGGTTCCCGAGGCCGGGCGGACCTCTGCGTCAGGGCGGGTGACGGATTCGAGGGCGAGCGTCGCGGAAATGACTGTCGAGAGTGAACCGGTGAGCGCCAGCACCTCGAGCAGGTGATGGGCGTGGTCTCGGAAGAGAGCGCACAGCCGTTGTTCAAGGTACGGCTCAACTTTTGGGTGATCCGACAGAGCGCGCTGCCTGCGGCCAATCGGCTGTCGAGTGGTTGCTGGCAAAGTGGCTGGCAGCTGCGTCGTCGAGGGAGACGACGTCGACGGCGCACGGTCGGCGACAGCGAGAGCGGCGTCGCGACAGTGCTCCCAGAAATGCTTTGCGGCGTACCTCACCTGTTCAGGCACCCGCTCCCGAGCCCTGTCCGCCGCCCCGTCGCTCGCAGCATCTCCGTCGCGGCCCGCCGCGTCATCTCCAGGGAGGTCCAGGCCACCGACATTGAAGCGAAGCGAGGCGGTGAGCGTGGCGACGCACCACTTTGCGAGGGAGGCGTGAGCGGCGGCGGGGTCGACGTGGAAGGCCGGGTCCTTTGAGCGTGCGGGGTCGACGAGAAAGTCCTTGACCGACTTGTGGAAGAGGCGGATGCGCTTGGCGGCGGCGGCGTCGAGGAGGAGGAACGGCTCGAGCATCCTGAGGGCTTTTGCTACGTCGGTGCGCGGGTCTTCGTGGGCGAGGAGGTCGGCGACGGAGGCGGCGGAGAGGGGTTCGTAGGCGAGGACGACGACGGCGAGCACGCGGCGGAGGGTGGGGCCAAAGAGGGTGTTTTTGGCAAACAGGCGCGCAAAGGCTTTTGTGTACATGGCGTCGAGGGTGCCGTCGAGCCTGCTGCCGGCGGGCAGGTCCTGGATCTCGGCGAGGGTGATGCGGTCGGACGTGGACGATTCGAGGAACTTGCAGGCGGTGACGAGCCACACGAAGAGGCCGGCGGATTTCTCGACGAGGAGGTCGGCGCCGGCGGCGGCGAGGTCCGGGTCGGCCTGCTGGTGGAGGAGGAAATTGCGGGCGTAGACGATGTGGTCGCGGCGGTTGTCTTCGCTGGTGGGTTCGATGGAGACGGTTGGGAGGTCTTGCAGCGCGCGAACAATGTCTTCCTCCGGGCGGCTGGTGAGAACCAGTTTAACGCGGTCGGGAAGGGTGCGGTTGACGTCCCGGAAAACCTGCAGTATCTCGCTGCGGCTGTCGAGCGCCTCGCACTCGTCCAGAGCGTCGACAACCAAGACTATCGAGTGGTCGGGCGGGCTGCTCGACTTGAAGAGCCGGTTCAGCGGTTCCACGATCAGGGTGTTGAAGACGGTCGAGATGGACCGCTCGACGACGTCGGGGGAGTCTGCGTGAATTTGGAGAAGATGGTTTCCGTAGTCGACGTTGAGCCTCGCCAAACCGAACGCGAGCGTCAGCACCAGGTTGCGAGCGCTGTTGCGGTCCTCGTCGTCGTGCTTGCAAAAAAAGTGTCCGCCGAGGAGGCTCTTTGCCTGCAGCTCTCGCGCAATGATGGCGGCCATGATAGACTTGCCAGCACCGGCGACGCCTCGCAGCCACAGCACGCGGTTGGCGCGAACAGAGTTTGCGTCGTGGTCTATCAAGTCGAGGACTTTGTCCAGAAGCCACTTTCGCGTGCCAGGGAGGTAGTTTTTGAGGAGACGCTCGCGCTCGCTGTCCATTTCCGGCGTGAGCGGCTTGAGCCAGTCTTGCAGTTCGGTGAGGCTGTCGCGTCGGAGAAAAATTGGGGGCAGAGCGGCAGTAGAAGTCTCTGGTGAAGACTGGGATTGGGCCGCACGTAAGCGTCTCGCCCGAACTTCTTGGGCCGCCATAACGATTCTGAAATGGTTTTCGCAGCGGCTACGCGTCAGAAGGCTTTTGCACAAACTGGAAATAAGGCAAAAAAAAGAGAGAGTGGGAAAGATAGACACGCCAAACTTTACAATTGAATGTTCGCCGGGTCGACCGACACGCCTTGAAGTTTAAGAATCAGGTCGATCGTCGTTCTCACAGAGTGGCGGCGCGGGCTCAACGGGTGGCAGTGCGGCTTGTCTTCGAAAGGCGAGACGTCGAACGAGTTGAAGGGCAGCACGACGCTTCTAGGTGAGGCCTCGCCCATGAGCTGCCGCTTGGTGCGTTGCGAAAGGAGCACCGGCAGCACGTCGCAGCCTTTCTCTTCCATGAGTTGCAGGGCGAGTTCCCACTGGGCAGGGGGTCCCCAAAACAAAACGCTTTTAGGCACGTAGCGGGCGGGCAGAGGGGGAGGAGGTCCTTTTTTTTTTTTTTTTCCCCGACTCACCTCCAAAAGAACGTTATCAGGCCGCTCGTGGGCGAGCCTCATTTTCACCATGGCCTCTTCGGAGCACAGCAGGACGACGACGCCGCAGTAAAAGAGGCCCGCCATAAAGTTGATTCCCCACGGCTCGGCGACGGCCAGGCACTTTGCGTCCAGGAACGGGTGAAGGTCCGGGCCGCCGCCGC
This sequence comes from Zopfochytrium polystomum, assembly GCA_025765615.1. Lineage (NCBI taxonomy): Eukaryota > Fungi > Chytridiomycota > Chytridiomycetes > Chytridiales > Chytridiaceae > Zopfochytrium > Zopfochytrium polystomum. Next base: position 53,067 of record JAIVFJ010000176.1, on the reverse strand, counting down.
CGCCGCGGGTCTCGTGAGGAGCAGACTGGTAGTGGTGGTGGGGGTGGGAGTCTTTGGACAGGGCCTCTTTCAGCTCGTAGTAGAGTTCTTTTGCGGTTTGGCTGTCGGAGGCTTGACGGTAGCTGCCGCAAAGTTGAGATTGCCAGAGAAACAGAGTAAGAAGGGACGATCGAGAACGATATTTTGCATTTCATTTGGACGGAACCTGATGAAAAAGGGGTGCCGATCGAGGTTGCTTTTGCAAGACCATTTGGACGGGATCAGCCTGGACCAATTCTCTTGTATCATACGCTTAGTTGATGTGTACGAGAGAGATAAAGAAAGAGAGAAAAAAAAGAGAAAAAAAAAAATGTTGTTGTTTCGCACCAGAAGCCAGCGGGACTGCGGGGTCGAACTCCGAGTCGAAGGCCTCGCGAGCGGCCTCGTACGAAGGCGGCAAGGCGGTTGCTGGCGGTGGAGACGGCGGCGGCGGCGGAGATTCGGCAGCGGGGTGGTGGGGTCGGAGCGTTGTTGTTGTTGTTGTTGTTGTTGCTGCGGCGCGGGGCGAGCAGTAGTACTCGGCGGTGTGTTGTTGTTGTTGTGGCGGTGGCGGTAATGTTGGTGGTGCAGTCAAGACGACCTTGTTGTGTTGTGTGAGGTTGGTTGGACGAAGAAGCAAAAGAGAAAATTGAATGAACAGAACAAACGACAAATTAGGAAGGAACATGCATGTGCCCAACCAACCAACCAACCAACCAACCAACCAACCAACCAACCGACCAAAAACTCGCACAGCACACTCACCCTCCACTTGTACCCCGCCGAAAACACCTCCTCGAGGTCGTCGTCGGGGCCGAGCACGAAATCGATGCCGCTCGCCGAGTCCGAGAACTCGAGCTCGACTTTGTACTGTTGTTGTTGTTGTTGTTGTTGTTGTTGTTGTTGTTGTTGTTGTTGGACTTCTTCGTCGTCGTACGCGTCGTCGTAGTCGTACTCGTCGTTAGCGCGTTGTTCTGTTTTGCGGACAGCCGCCGCGACGGGGGCGGGGACGGCGACAGCGCCGACGCGCGCGGCGACGAGGGCGACGACGGCGCGGAAGCCGATGCGCGGGTCGATGCGGATGCGGTGGCCGCGCGCGTTGAAGAGGAAGGTGACGAGGTGGGGTTGTTGTTGTTGCTGCGGCGGCGGCGGCGACAGGCTCTGGGCGGGGGCGGCGGCGGCACTCATCGCACGGCAGTGAGGCAGGATCGTTCGGAGGCGTTCGTGGTTGCGTCGTGCGGGGCCCGCCAGCCAGATAAGTTTTAATTCTAAATCAAGCAAAAACAAAACGAAACAAAAAGGACTTGTCATCGACAGTTGAAATCAAACATTATTCATGTCCAAATTTTTTTTTTTTCCTTTTTTTGTTTTCCCTTTGAAAGGAAAGACCTCTCTATCCAATTCCCGCCATCAAACGTTCGAAGAAACGGGACGAAGAATGGGGGGGGTTGTTGGGGGGAGCAGGAGAAAAAGAAGCAATGAATGCACACACACACGCACACACAGACACTAGAAGCAAAGAGGCAAGAGAGAAAAAAAGGGTAAGCAACGAAGATGGAAACAGAGAGAGAAAAGTTCGGGGGGGGGGTCAAAGCACAAGAAGGAAAAAGAAAAATGACGGTTGAGGAGAAAAAGAAAGAAAAAGGTACAAAGCTTAGGTGTTGTGTGCTCATATATCCAAAGGCGCGAACAGCGACGGAAAAGAGGACACAGCCAATGACAGAGTAAAACGAGGGGAACCGAAGAAAAGAGAAAAAAAAATATAGGGGGGAAAAGGAACGAGAAGAAAAAATGATCCGGTTCTCGGTTCGCTGTATCCATCGCCTCTCTATCCATACTCCGCCAAAAACTCCAGATTCCCGCCTCTTTCAACACAGACAACCCTAACCAAAGAGACGGGCTTCGCAATGTCGGAAACAGAACACAAAAAAGGGAAACGAAATGGAGAAAGAAGGGGGGAAGAAGAAGGGAGGTCCGCGAGGATGGCAGGGTGCAATGGGGGAAACAGAGACAGAGAGGGAAACAAAAATGTCAACAAAGGAACAACAGTACAACGCACACACACGCACCCCGAGCAGAGAGGGAGCTGGGGTGGGAGGTGGGGACGGACAAGATCTCCTTGCTACAGGTAAAACCTCGAGAGGGGCGGAGGGAGCAGCGGTTTTGAAAGGTACTCGGGCTCGTCGTCCGGCTTGATGATACAAACAAAAACAGTCCAAGGGGGAAGTGCAAAAAGAGTGGAAAGAAAAGGGAGGGGAGTGATGGAATGGGACACCAAGGAACCGCAAAAAGGGAGGGGGGCCGGGGGACTCTACAGTTCGTCGCGAAGAAAGAGAAAAGGGGCGGGACAGAGAAATAGGTTGGGGGAGGGGAACGAAAGCAGGAGAAAGAAAAACAACCAGAGGTGAGGGTTCGATGTAGAGCTTCGTTAGCAAAGCCTCCAGGAGTGGGATGAGTGGGGCAAAGGAGGCAAGGAAACGGCAGAGACAGCGAACTCGTCATACTTCTAAATCTAACATAGGGGGAGATGAGGACAAAGAAAGCAACGCATTCCCAGAATTACAAACGCTGTTGTTTCCCCTCGTACGGCGGACACGCGTTCGTCAAGACCCGACGTGCGGGAGAGAAGGGGGAAAGGGAGGAAGAATGCTGGGGTTGGGACAGAGCAACAGCACCACTCGTTGGGTGGATGATCAGATCAGACTCCTTCCACCGCCAAATCGGATCCCGTGCTGTCTCGGCTCCTCCAGCGGTCTGGGTTGATCCCGACGGCCCCGGATCCGAACCCGTCGTCGCTGTCCGTGTCGCTGCCGCTGCTGTCGGCGCGGGCCTCGTTGTCGTCGTCTTCCTCTTCCTCAGAGTCGTCGTCCATGTCGTCGTCGATCCCCCCGACGTCGGCCATCGACACGGGGACGGGCGGCAGCGGGACGTTGCGCTGGACGATGGTGACGACCGTGGCTTGCTGCTGACCGGCGACGGTGCGCTTTGTGTTGGACACCATAACCGCGGAGGACGGCGCGACACGCGCGGCGGCGCGCATCGAGACCGGGCGGGCGGCCGCTGCGTTGGAGATGGTCGAGCCGGGTCGGCGCAGCGGGGACGGGCCGGTGATCTGCGCGCGCCCCGTGGGGACGGGCGGGCGCGGTTGGTGTACAGCAGTGACCGTGTGGACTTGTGGGGGGGGAGTGAAGTACGACGCTGACCCCAGCGACGAAATGCGCTTCGAAAAGTTCTTTGGCGGCGCTTGGTGCGCGATGCCAGCGGGGAGCTGTGGCGTGGTTGAGGAAGCTGTGGTGGTGGACGTGGCGGATGGTGCAGAAGACTGGGGAGCGGTTGATGTCGACGTCGTTGACGACGAGACCGACGCAAGCATGGCGTCAATTTCACTATTGATGTCGCGCAGCATGTCCGCCGACTTGATCGCCGGAGACGGCGAGTTGGACAACGGTGGCGAGCGATTCCGAGGAGACCCCGAACGATCGGAGGGCTGGGGAGAGGACGACGGCGACTCGGTTAAGTTGGCGCCGAGGCGGCCCTTCACTGTGTTTGCCACGGAGGGCGGTGGAAGGTCTCTTGATGGAGACACTGGGCTCGAGGCTTTTTGGACTGCGGGCTCTGCTGGTGGCCTGCTTGCCTCTGCAGCTGCCGCGGCCATCCACGGTAGAGGGACATCAGCGTCAGCCGCCGCAGCAGAGGCTGGTGGTTGCGCTAAAGCGGACGAAGCCGCTCCACCGATTTTAGCAAATGCGTCACCCCCAAATATAGGAGAGAGCGGGCTGCGCGGAGAAAGCAGCTCGTCCTCGATGTCGGTGAGGTTGTCGCCAAACTCGCTGGTTCCTTTCCCAGTGTAAGTTGTGAAGATTGACTGGTGCTGAGCCTTGCGACGCATTAGATTATCCTGCACGTCCTGGTCTGATTCTGTGTCAAACGAGGAGACAGACTCATGCTTGCTGCTGTAGAGGGAGTCGTGCTGGCGGTAAAGCGGCGACTGGAAAATGGGCTGCTTCTGCTGGTACTGTTCGTACATCTGCTGCTGGTAAGGCTGCGTCTGGTGCTGGTAATGCGCCTGTGGCTGCTGCGGCTGGTACGAAGCCATGGGCTGCAACGGGATCGACATGTTACCAGAGCTTGCGTCTGGAGACTCATGGGCGTCGGACGGGACCGGGTCTTGGCGGCTGTCTGAAAAGTACTCGGCGGCGTCCGTACTGTACGCATAGTCACGGCTGTCTGAAATGTCCATCGTGGCAGCCGAGGCCGTTGTCGACGTGGCGTACGTATGTGAGTACATGTTGGGCGGGTAGCCCGTTGCGTAGCTGCTGCCATAGCTGGCCATGTACGTGTTCATCGCAGCCGCATAGTCTTGAGAGAAGGAGAATGTTGTCTGAATGAAAGGGTTGCTCCCTGGTTTGATGTTGGCGGGCGACTTTGCCTCTGCAGACGCTGCTCGCACGACAGGGACTGGCGAATAGTATCCATCTGCCGACGGAAAGGTTGTAGGAAGCGGGCTGGCGCCGTTTGCTCTGCCAAGTGAGCCATTGGCACCAAGTGAGCCGTTAGCGCTCCTTGGCATGGAGCCATGGGTTGAACCATTGGCGCTGCGTGGAAGAGAACCAACTCCACGAGGGGCCACACCACCGACACTGTCTTGCGAGGGGAACTTTCGGTATCCCTTTGTCGAATCTCGTTTGACAAGGGGTGGAAGGTCACCGGGACCCCCACCCTCTCCGAGATCGAGCCCGCCGTTCTTGCGCAGGTTGGTTCGATGACGGTGAACCAAGAATACAGATCCACCGACGACGAGAACAGCGAGGACTCCACCGAGGGCGCCAACGATTGTGGAGGTTGAAACGCCAGAACTTGACGAGCTGGTGCTAGGCTCCGCCGATGAAGGTGATGAAGCCGACGGCGGAGCTGCTATTGTTCCAGGCGTGGACGACTTGGACGAAGTGGACGTCGCCGAAGAGGATCTGGGAAATCATGAAAAATTGTTAACGGCTGTGTCGTGACTCTGGAAACCCCAGCACGCCCACCCGCACGCTACCGCACGCTACCCAGCACAGATTCTTCATGCGCATTGGATACTTCTCCGTTCTGCAAGGCAATAGTGCTATCGTCCGGATGTTTGGATAACTCACCCTGAAGCCCTCTGCGAGGTTGCCACCAGAAGCGTCGACGTCGACGATGCTGACGTGGTTGGCACAAAATTGTTCGCATCCGTCGTCGCCGAAGTAGACGGATCCTGGTTTGGCGGCGAGCCACCGCCCGGTGACTGTTGCTGCTCACGAGTTTGCGTCGGCTGCTGCGTCGGCTGCTCGGTGCTGGTGGTAGTGGTGGGGGGTTGCACGGGAGTGGTGCTTGTTGTGGTTGCCGGCGGAGGATCGGGCGTCGACGTGGTCGTTGGGTTTGGGGGAGTCTGGCTGGCGCTCGCCGTGGTGGTTGGAGTGTTGGTCGCACCGTTGTCGCTGCTCCCCGTTGGGGCAGGAGAGGACCCATCGGCAGTATTAGTGAACGAGAGGGAAACCTCGTTGTTGTTTGTGGCGTTCTGGCCCAAGACGAGGGGTGCCTGTGATGCCAGGAGCACAACGCAAAGAGCTACAGCGCCAATCGCGCCAAGGACGGCGCCAATGCACTTCAACCTTCCAACCTGGCTCGCCCTGCGTCTGCGACTTCTGCTGCCGGCGCTGCTGGCACTGTTCCCCGACATCGTAGTACTATTCTGATGCCTCGACACTGGCCGAGTACACGAGTTGGTCAAATGGATTGGACCTCGACAGCGCATTCCGGAATTGCAGGTGGGGATGGGCGATTGATTGATTGATGACGGAGGATGATGTGAAAGTTGGTGGTGGGTGATCCAGGTGTTGTATTGATTTAAGCTGCTGCTGCGTCTATATGCGCCCTAGTTATCCCGGCGACGGTCGTCCAGTTCAGTCCAGTCGTAGGACGGATGCGTACTGGATTAATGAGGGGGGGAGGGAGCGATTCTAGAGAGATAGTAGCGAGCGTTGGTGGGGTTGACCTCCGGCGTCGGCACCGCAAGAGCCGTCTCCCCAATAACTCCTTTGTTCGGATCGATGAGAATTGAGAGACGCTGGAATTCGAATGGGGGCGAGCGAGAGAGGGAAAGACTGAAGCGAGACAGACTGATAGACAGACAAACGAATGCCGACAACACACATTCAGTTACAGAGCAGACCCTGGCAGACAGACCGGCTGGAAAACAGGACAAAAAAGAAAAGACGACGCAAACAAACCAATCAAAATTTTAGCGGTGTTGTGAGTGATGTTTAGTTGTCTGTCTGCCAGTCAGGCTGTCCGCCTGCACCTCCCTGTCTCTCTCTCTCTTCCCGTTTTCCTTTTGTCTCGCTTCCATCAAAACATAAATGGCGAAGAGTGGATATTTTTCAATGCGCCGGAATCAAAGACGCACTCAATTGAGAAGAAACAAAAAAAACCCTTGTCTTCGTCACTTCATCCTCCCCGCACAAAGCCGACACTGTTTTCGCTGTTGATTCCAACACCAAAAAAAAAAAAAAAAAAAAAAAAAAAAGAGCTGATGTTTATTGATTGTGCCGATGGGCCTTTATTATCTACTTCCAGACGGTGCCGTCGTGGTCCCTGCCGCCACCCCCACCGACCCCGCCGCCGTCCCGGGCGGAAGCGCCGGATCCTGGTGCTGCTGCTGCTGTTCCTGCTGAATCTGCTGCTGTTGCTGCGGCGGCTGGTGCGGCTGCTGCTGCGGGATCGCGAGGAGCCGGTACTTTTCGCGCTTAAAGTACGCCTCGGCGTCCGGATGGCTGGACCGCAGCACCTCGCGCGTGGCGCGGTAGAGCGCCGACTTCTTGTCGCGGACGTCGACGAGGCACTGCAGGCACGATCGGTGCGACGACTTGGCGGTCAGGTAGAGGCCTTTTTTGTTTTGTTGGAGTGTTCCGAAACATGGGTTGTCCATACGGTTACGGGGCGGGGTTGGAAACAAAATAAAAAGAAAGCGGAGCCGCGAGCGACTGACTCACTCGCAAAGAGGCCCCCGACGATGGCTGTCGCTCCAAACCCCTTCATCCATGTCGGCACGCGTCTCTTTCCGGACAGATCGAGCGTGTAGTACCCCAGAAGGCCCCAGAAGGCAAAGTTGCCCGTGACGATCCACGTTGGCGACCGCTCAAAGGCGGCGATGCAAGCAGACTCCTGCGTTTTTTGTTTTTTTTTGTTATTTTTTTTTTTTTGTTTTTTTGGGTTGGGATCAGCGACGTATTCTGTGCAACAACAGTCGTCGCTTCGTTCGCTCGATTTAGCACCTCTTTGGACGGGATGTAGCTGTTTGCGATCATCCAACCGCGCAGGCTGTCGACGATGGGCTTTTCGACAAACACCAGGTTTACCATGGTTGCGACGATCGGCGGATGTTTTGTGTCGAGTGGAGTTGGGGAAATGATCTGCGTTTCTTCTGTCTGTTGTGACAAGGAGGAGCCGGCGACTAGCACCTTGCCCAAAGAACAAGTGCATGACGCGGACTGTTGCGCCCAGCTAAAATCAAGAGGGTGCGCCCAGCTAACAGCTAATTTTTCATATTGAGGGACTGCGACCGCATCGCAGAGTTCCCGCACAACTGTTGCGAATAGGTGTGTGCACCGATTTCCCAGCCCAGCCCAACCATTTTGCAACAACAGAACGAGTGAGCTTCCTTCTATGGGCGCTCATGAGTTTCACGAGTGCTTTGATGTTTTAGTAGCAGCCCAAAACGCGTTCACTGCTTCGGACGTATTTTCGCCGAAAGGAAGAGCTGGGGGTAAACATGAACTACAATTGGAGATTTGACGTCACCTGGAAGGGGTGGTCCGGCACGTGCACGTGTCGTCGTTTATTGAAGTCGCGAATGGAAAAAAGAAAGTCCGACCCGAAAGAGAGCTTTGAGAGACAGAGAGAGAGAGAGAGTGTGTGTGTGTGTGTGTGAAAAACGGAGAAATTGTGTGAGTCTGTCTGTCTGTCTGTCTGTGTGCCTTTTCTTCTCGTTTCTCTGATTATCCGCCACTTGATGGCTCTCTCTCTTCGTTTTTTTATTTTCGTTTGTTTGTCTTTCTTGCTTAGTAACCAGCCACACACACACCACACACACTCACATACTCAACCACAATGACCTCGTCCTCTGCCCCCGTCACGCCCGTCGCCGAGATCCCCGGTATCGTCGCCTCGGCCCGCGCGGCCTTCGACCGCGGCACCACGCGCCCCATCGCCTGGCGCAAGAAGCAGTTGCGCGCCCTCTACGACTGGATCTCCAAGAACGAGCAGACCGTCCTCGACGCCGTCAACGCCGACCTCCACAGGGTTGGTCGTCGTGTGTGTCGTGTGTGTCGTGTAGTGGTTTTTGCCATTTGACAGCTTGTTTCTCTCTCCCTCCCTCTCTCATCGTCCGCCCACTTTCTTAATTATTCTCTTTCGTCTGGGCGATACCCAATGCTTGTGGGCCACGTGTTGGTTGCTTTCATTTTCGTGGAATATCCTCGTTGTGATCGCCCTTTGCGGTGGTGGTGGCGTGGAAGGAGGACGTGTGTCGAACGACAGTAGCGTCGACCCCCCCCTTTCCGCCCCCTTCCCCGCTTCCTTTCGGAACGGTCGCAAACTGCCCCAGCGATCCTCTCAATTGCTTTTCTGTCCATGCCTTCCGCGCCCGTTCCAAAATATCAATGTTCTGATTTAACGCACGTTCCCTCGCTACCATTTAAAACGAACAACACTACCACCCCCCTCCCCCCCACAAACAGCTCAACAATGACTCGTACCAGCTCGAGCTCCTCGGGACGCTGAGCGAGATCGCGCACATGCTGGACCACATTGACGAGTGGACGACTCCAAAGACGGTGCCGGGCGTCCTCATGACGGCCGCGGGCACGCAGCAAATCCGCTACGAGCCGCTCGGCGTCACGCTGCTGATTGCGCCGTGGAACTACCCGTTCTACCTGCTCGCCGTCCCGCTGGCGCAGGCTATCTGCGCCGGAAACGCTTGCATTTTGAAGGTGTGTGTTATTTTTCTTCTGTGAGGAGTTTTTGTGGGGCGTGTGTGGGAAGAGAGTGAGGATTTTGTCTTTTCCGGCTGGTCACGTTTCCCTCACCCCATGGGGCCGATTGCTCATCGCTTACTGTTTTTACCTCCAACCCTTTCACCCGTGCACACACAAATGCACCTACGCGCGCGTACGCACGCACGCACGCACTCTCTCTCTCGTTTTGTGTCCGCGACAAACAAAAAAAGCCGTCCGAAATGTCGACGCACACGGAAGCCTTGTTCTACCGCGAGATCCCCAAGATCCTCGACAGCAGCGCCATCAAGGTCGTGACGGGCGGAGTCGCCGAGAGCACCGCGCTCCTCGCTCAGCGGTTCGACCAGATCACGTACACAGGCAACGGCACGGTGGGGCGGATCGTGATGACTGCGGCGGCGAAGCACCTGACGCCGGTGCTCCTCGAGCTCGGCGGCAAGTGCCCCGTGTACGTGCACAAGGACGCGGACCTCGCGGTGGCGACGAAGCGACTGATGTGGGCCAAGGCGACCAACGCGGGACAGACGTGCCTCGCTCCGGACTTTGTGCTGGTGCACCGCGACGTGGCGGCCAAGTTTAACGAGCAGTTCAAAAAGACGTACGAGGCGTACTTCCCCAAGGGACCCCGCGCCGCCGAGGGGTACTGCCGCATCATCAACTCGCGGCACTTTGGCCGCGTCAAGACCCTGATCGACCGGCAGTCCGCGTGCTCCCACTCGAAGCTGCTGTTTGGCGGGGACACGGACGCCGCGGACAAATACGTCGGGCCGACCGTGTTTACCGGCGTCAAGATGAGCGACCCCATCATGGAGGACGAGCTGTTTTGCCCGCTGCTCGCCGTCATTGAGGTTGCCAACGAAGACGAGGCCATCTCGCTGATCCGATCGCGGTGAGTGAGTGATTGAGTGAGAGAGAGTGAGAGTGAGAGAGTGTGTGTGGGTGTCTGTGCGCGTGCGTGAGTGTACTCCGGTCGTTCGTGCTTCGACTGACGCTTCCTCCCTGCAGCGACCACCCCCTCGGCATGTACATTTTCGCCGACAAGCCCGTCGCCGACAAGATCCTCAACAGCACAACGTCCGGTAGCGCGGTGGTGAACGACTTTTTCTTCCACATGCTCGTGCCGGACCTCCCCTTTGGCGGGGGTGGGGCCGTCGGGGATGGGAGCGTACCACGGGCACCGCGGGTTCCTGACGTACGTGCACCAGCGGGCGACGCTTGTACATGCCCAAGGGGTTGGAGGCCGTCAACGACGCGCGGTACCCGGACAAGGCGGAGACGGCGCTGACGGCGTTCTTGCTGCGCAGGCTGCTGGTGGGCAAGCCGCAGAGCGGCGCGTACCGCGCCGTGCGGTGGCTCGTCGGCAAGTACGGCGGAAGGGTCGCGCTGGCGGCGGTCGCGTTCTGGCTCGGCGTCGTGTACCGCGCGAGGACCGCGTGAGCGAACCTGAGGAAAGAGGGTTAGGAATGAAGAGCCGAAGAAGAAAGGATTTGTTGCGCGTTTGTTTGTGGGTTGCTTCTTTCGTCGTCCGTCTTTTAGCCCTAACCCTGTCGTTTCTTCGTTCTCATCCAAAGCGCTTTTTGGTGACTCTCTCTCTCTCTCTCTCTCTCTTTATTTTTGTTTGTGTGCTGTTACTCTTCTTCTGCCCCGCCCCGCCCACCTTTTCTGAAGAAAGGATCAGGCGGGAATCGCGACGAGAAGCCCTTTCCTTTTTTTTTTTTCCTTTTTTTTTTTTTTTTTGTTGCTTCTCCGTTGTACCCCCATCTCCCTCCCCTCTTGTTTTTCGTCTCGTTGCACGCAACCCTTTTTTACTGCGCGCCTCTCGCTCCGCAACACCAGGCCTCGTAATTGGAGAGAAAAATAAGTACGCTTGGCTACAAATATGAGTGAACGGGGCTTTTGGAGTGCGGTGGAGTTGTGGCTGGGTGTGACCAGCAGTACTGAAAAAGAGAGATGAGAGAGAGAGGCGGAGTAGAGAGAGATAGAGAGAGAGAGAGAGTAGAGAGAGAGAGAGAGAAGAGAGAGAGAGAGAGAGAGAGAGAGAGAGAGAGAAGAGAGGGAGATAGTAGATAGAGAGAGAGAGATAGAGAGAGACCGAGAGAGAGAGTGAGAGATGGGAGACACAGCCTTTCACCGAAGCGCGAGCACAGAACGTTGTCGCGGTCAAGCAACGATCCGACCACTCTCTCTCTCTCGCTCTCGCTCTCTCTCTCTCTCTCTCTCCATCTCTCTCTCTCTCTCTCTCTCTCTCTCTCTCTGTCCTCCTTCTAATTGTGACCAGGTGGAGCCACTTCAAATCGGTGGAGTACACCTTCTCTCCATACCTGCAAAAAAAAGAACCCTCCTCGTTCCAAAAATGACGCACCAGCAGCAGCAGCAGCAGCAGCAACAACACCCGTCGCCGCACCAGCCGCCCACGACCCCGCTCGCGGCGATCCCCGGCGTCGTCGCAGCCGCCCGCGCCGCCTTCGAGAGCGGCCGCACGCGGACCGTCGCCTGGCGCAAGGCCCAGCTGCGCGCGCTGTACGCGTGGATCGTCGACAACGAGGACGACATCTTGGACGCCGTGTCGGCCGACTTGAGGAGGGTGCGTAAATGCATATGCAAATGTGTGTGTGTTTGTGTGTGTGTGTGTGTGTGTGTGAGCGTGCGCGCGTGCGTGCGTGCGTTTACGTCTACGTGCGTGTGCGTGTGTCGGCATTCCTCTCGCTCTCTCACACACAAAAACGCAAACTCAACACACAGGCGCGCAACGACTCGTACCAGTTTGAAATCCTGCCCGTGCTGAACGAGATCGCGCTGATGCTGGACCACGTCGACGAGTGGGCGGCCCCGCAGCGCGTGCCGAACGTGGTGTTCACGCCGCTGTCGCGGCCCGAGGTGCGCCGCGAGCCGTTCGGCGTCGCCGCCATCCTCGCGCCGTGGAATTTCCCGTTCCAGCTGGTCGTGCTGCCCTTGGCCCAGGCCATTTGCGCGGGTAACGCCGTCATCGTAAAGGTAACAAGCTGCCGCAAACATTACCATAAGTGGGTGGCCCTGCCCATTCCCACTCAAATTGAACAATTGCTTTCCTTTGAAAACCAACCCCCCCGAACGCAGCCCTCGGAAATCTCCCCCCGCACCGAATCTCTCCTCTACACCAAGCTGACCGCCCGCCTCGACCAGCAAGCCATCCACGTGATCGCCGGCGACGCCGCCCAGGCCGAAGCCCTGCTGGCCCTCCCGCTCGACCACATCACCTACACGGGCAACAACACCATCGGGCGCCGCGTGATGGCGGCCGCCGCGCGCAACCTGACGCCGGTGCTCCTCGAGATGGGCGGCAAGTGCCCCGTCTACGTGCACCGCGACGCCGCCAACCTGGTCGTCGCGGCAAAGAGGCTGCTCTGGGCAAAAACGGCGAACGCCGGCCAGCTGTGCCTCGCGCCGGACTACGTGCTCGTGCACCGCGACGCGCGACGGCGCTTCTGCGCCGCGCTCGTCGACGCGTGGTGGCGGTATTTCGGTGGGGAGGGCGGCGCGAGGGGGGAGCCGTGGTACGGGCGCATCGTGAATGCGCGTCACTTTGAGCGTGTCGAGCGGGTGCTGGAGCGGCAGAAGGCGTGCGCGGCGGCGCGGCGGAGCGCGAGGACGAACGCGGCGACGGTGGCGGCGGCGGCGGCAGCGACCGACGACGACGGCGACGACAACCATTATGGCGGGCTGCTGTTTGGCGGCGAGGTGGACGCGGGCGAGCGGTACGTTGCGCCGACGGCGTTTGTCGGCGTGCGGCTGACGGACCCTGTGATGGAGGAGGAGCTTTTTGCGCCCGTGCTGGCCATCATCGAGGTCGCCGACGAAGACGAGGCTATCGCCATCATCAACTTGCGGTGAGACACTTCTTTTTCTTTTTTTCGTCTCTGGGTAGTGTCTTTCAATGTTCCGTGTGTCCCGGAGTGCTTTTTTGGGCACTTTTTTTTTTTTTTTCTTTTCTTTCTTCCTTCCCCCGTTGAGCTAACCACAGAAAAAAAAAAAAAAAAAAAAAAAAAAACGCCGCCCAGCGCCCGTCCCCTCAGCCTGACCGTCTTCACCGCGACGCCGTCAACCGCGGAAAAGCTGCTCCCGCGCACGTCCTCGGGCATCGCGATGGTCAACGACGTGCTGATGCACGGGCTCAACCCGCACCTGCCGCTCGGCGGCGTCGGCGCCTCGGGCATCGGCAGCTACCACGGCCGCGCCGGCTTTGACGCGTACACGCACCCGCGCGCGACGCTGTGGAGCCCCAGCGGCTGGGACGTGCTCAACGCCCCGCGGTACCCGCACGACATTGAGAGCCCCGTCGTCGGGTGGCTGCAGCGCCGCGTGCTGACAAACAGGCCGAGGGAATGGCTCGCCCGGGCCGTCGTCGGCGCGGCAACCGGCGCGGTGGGCGCGGTCGTGGTTGTCGCGGCCGTCGCGGTTGCGGCGTTCTGGGCGGGCGCGGTGTGGGCCGGGCGCGGCGCGGCGACCATGTTGCTGTGAAAGTGAGTTTGAGGTTGTTGGGGTTTCTGGTCATTTTGCATCGTTTGGCAACGAGCGTGTGCCTTGCCTGGACTCGGTCGTTTTGTTGTTCATATTGTGCGTGTGCGTGTCCGGTCCGTGTGTCTGTCTCTCCGCTTCCATCTGGTAGGGTTGAAGCTGTCCGAGCACAGAGGCCATCCGCCGACTTCGACGACGATAAATAAACAATGGCTCCATTCGAACAAGAAGTGCTACACGATCACAGCCCCGAACGCACGCAACGCAACGCCGCCCGATCCTTCATGGGCGACAAAGAATCCCAGCGATGGGTGCGCTCAACTGTTCCTCCGAGGATAAGGCCACGTCGACAACCTCTCCAAGGCGTACTCAGACCAGCCACAATCTGACGCTGAATGTAACCCCCTTCAAGCGTGTTGTTTACTCCTTCACGAAAGGGCTTCAACCAGACACTGAAGAACCTCAACACCATCGAGTCTCACATGGCAAGAGACTGCGGAACGCCGAGCGAATTCCAACTCTCAAGCGGAAACATAACAAGCAACCCGGGCCACACCGAAGGCCACGACTAAGATGCTGAGGAACTGGAGTGTGAGCAAGAACAGTCAGGTTTTCACTAAGCCCGGACAGTGACCGGGCAGCCCAACATACCTCATTCCCCCTCCTCATGACCAACGTCTCCACGATAACGGTCATCCGGGACCCCGGATACTTTGATCTCTCATCGTTCATCGAAACGACCTCAACTCTGACGACTGCCAACTCCAAGGCCGCACCACTCAAGTCACTTGGCCACGGACCCGTCACACTTCACCAATCTACATGGAGCCTCCACCTGGACATGGTAAACCTGGCTACAGCTGGCTCCTCAAACGCAGCCTGTACGGCCTCAAAAAGGCAGGACGCCTCTGGTACCGCACCCTTGCCAAGTACCTTATCAAATACGGTTTTTCACAGAGCGCCGCAGACCCCAGCCTCTTTGTCAGCTCTGATGGAAAGGCCCTCTGTTTTCTTCCCTTCGTTCTCTGTTTGGTGTTTGCCCCTCGTTACCTATGCTACAGCTGTTTTCCCCCTTGCGGGGGTTTTCACTCAGGTAGCGCTTTTGCCCCTCATGTCACTCCGCTGTCCCGTTACACTTGCGGGGGCGTGTTGGGATTGAAGTGTCAAATGGACGGCTTGTGACATGGTTGGCTTCTTGGTTCCCTTGCCAGTTACTTCTTTCCTTCTTCTCTCCTGCTACTATCTTCCTTCTTTTCATTTCTGTGACTTCGCCCGCACTTTAAATATTGTGCACCTCAGTTAGTAGTACTTCACTAACAATAGATATAACTGAAGTACCGCCTACTCAGCACACACTTCATTCAGTAGCCTCCCAACCCTTAGAGACACTCTTCTCTTCACCATCTTTGAGTGTGTGTCTACCAAAACCTTAAAAAAAAGACACGCTGTCTCATGCTTTACTTCCCAAAAAAAAAAAAAAAAAAAAAAGGAGAACGAAAAAAAAAATAGTAAAACCCCGCCCGCCAAAACCAACCCCCTCCTCACGCCGTACGCACCCCGGCCCCCTGCCCCGCCCCCGCCGCCCCCGCCGCCATGGGCACGCCCGGCAGCACGACGTGCGCTCCGCCAGTCGGGGCGGCGGCGGCCGCGGCGGCGCGCGCCGGGAACGCCGGGTACGTGCGCAGCCGCAGCCGCTCGACCTCCTCGCGGAGGATGGCAATGTCCTGCGCCTGCGACTTTGCGAGGTCGACCAGGCGGCGCCGCGTCACAATCTCCCGGAGCGCCGCCGAGCCTGCGCCCCCGCCCGACGACGAAGACGGCTGCGGGGCGCCGGGATGCCCTGGGGCGCCGCCGTGCTTTTTGGCTGTTTGTGGATGGATCAATCGATGAGAAAAGGAAAAGAAAATTGGGGGTTGGGGAGGAAAGAAAAAAAAACAAAAGTGTAGCGCTCAACAGGGACGTGGTCCCGCAAGCCTCGCTCCTTTTCCCGCACCTTGGACTTCGTGGATGCGCGCGCGGTCGGCGACGTCGCGCTCGAGGTCGGCGAGCTGCGCGGCGAGGACGCTGTTCGCGGCCTCGCTGTCACGTATCTTGCGCTGGTACTTTGTCACGGTCTTCCGGCGCTCGTCGATTTTGTGGCCGTGCGCCTTTTGTGTGTGTGTGTGTGTGTGTGTGTGTGGGTGGGTGGGTGGGTGGGGGAGGGGTGCGGTGTGTTAGCGATGCAAAAAGAAGGGGAAAAAAAAGGTGTACAACATACCTTTTGGCTGTACTCTGCGCGCTTCTCGAGCGCCGCGACTTCGGTGGTCTGCTTGCGCTCGTCGCCGCCGCGGATGTACTCTTGCATCTGCTTCGTAACGCGCAGCAGCTGGATGTCGCGCGTGCGGATCACGAGGTCTTCGGCCTGAAAGTCGAGCATCTTGTTTTCCCTGGGTGTTTGTGTCGGTGTGTCCGGCGACAGACGCGCCGTCGGGGGTGCACGTGAATAAACAAACCCCTGTAGTATCTCTTTCTCCTTCTCACCATTCGAGCGCGTGGATGCCCTTGCGGTACTCCTTCATTTCCTTGAGCGCCTCGACTTTGGCCTGACCGAGGGCGACGATCGAGTCGTTGAGACGCTCGACGACGGTGCGGTGGATGAGCGCGGCGTCCGAGTAGTCCGTGACGACGGGGGCCTGCGGCACCTCGACCTGGCCCTGCTTCAGCTGGAACAGTCCGTCCAGGTTGTGCATGGCCTGCAGCCGGTACTCTGCAAAGGCGGCCAGGTCGCGGGCGGCCCGGTCCGCGTCGCGCTTGATGCGGTCGTGGTCGTCGCTGACGGCCTGCAGCAGGCCCTGGACTTCGGAGAGCCGGTGCGCCGCCCGCCGCATGTCGGCCTCCGCGGCGATCTTGCGGTCGCGGTGCTCGCAGAGCTGGTGGAAGAGGTCCACTGGGAGGGCTGCCGTCGCGTCGGTGCCGGCCGCAGCCGCTGCTGCCACAACGTCGAGGTCGTAGGAGAGGGCGGGAATGGGGGTGTCGTCTTGGGCAGAGGCGAGCGTCTTTTCAACCATCTCGAAGGGGCTGAGGACTGCCGAGTCGACCGCAGGATTGGTGTCGTCGGAGCGGGGGGCCTTCTGGGGGATGAGGGTTGCCGTTAAATGTAACGAAGTAATAAAGGACAAGCCGCCCGCCGGGGCGTTCAATTCTTACTTCGGGTTGGCGTCTCTTGAACAGGCGGTACATTGTCTCGAAGATGCTGTCGTTGGCGGAAAACTCCTTTTTGAACTGCCGCTCAATCTCCTTGTCGCGCTTCACGGCCGCGTCGTATTCTTCCCTTGCGCGCTCAACCTCTTTCTGCAAAGTTCGGTGCAAGAAAGTTGTAAAGACAAGCAAAAGCAAACCGCATTACAAATTCTTTTACCTTGAGCTCGGGTGTTTCTGCCGCGCACTTTGTTTTCTCGGACTTTAAGTCATCAAGCAGCGTGTTGAGTTGCAGCTCCTAAAAAATAGGGTCGGGGAGGACATTGTAATTGGTGCCGGCAGTCTACCGAAATGACTTCTGCTCTGTCATTCCACTCTCTCACACTCTTACCCGTGGCTCGTCCCCTTCTCCCAGAAGCGACGACCGGAGAAGTTTGATAACGTTGAGCTCGTTTTGGTAGATGGTCTGGTCGGTCTTGAGCTTGGCCTCGAACAAGTCTTTAAGCTTTTGGTCAAAGGCGTCGCAGATTTCCTGGATGGTTCCCTGCAGCTTTCGTAGCTCGGTTTCGAGGGCCTTGCGGTATTTCTCTTGCTCCTCCTGTGACGCATGATTTGAGGGGAGAGATGGGTGGGCAACTATGGTTATTGCATGGCCTGGCTTGAGGCGTGCTTTGCCGAGACATTTGAAAGGGCGAGGGGAGACAAGGAAAGGATAGTGGGGAAGGAAAGGTGGTGCGCCAGGATCGTACCTTGAATGTCGCCATCTTTTTCTCAAACTCTTTGAGCAGCTTTCTCTCCTCCTCGCTCATTTCTTCCTTTGGCTTGTTCATCCACTCCGGCCGAACGAGCTCCTCTTTCTCGTTTTCTTCGGTTCTGCGTGTGGAAGGATTCGATTTGTCGTTTTAATCGGCCAAAGCTCACACCGCGGCGCCCTTCCCCAGTGCTCTCTTTCTTTCCAATGTTTTCTCCTCGTTGGGCAGCTCTCATGATGCGGCTCTACTCACCTGTCCTCGAGCTTTCCGCCCATCATCATCATCAGGGCTCTCTCACGCGAGTTGTCGCTCTGCTGCGCTCTCAGTCGCTCTTCCTCTTGGAGTCGCTTTTCCTCCAGCCTTTTTCGCTCCTCTGCCGAAATAAACTATGAAAGAAGTGAGACGGGGTGGGCGAGGGGTTAAAAGGGCAGGCGGGTGGGCGGGCAACGGTGCCGTGTTTTTTGAATCGACGCAAGCCGTGGGATTGTGCGGAAACACACCTTTTCGACCTTGACTTCGCTGTCGAGCACCTCGATGATCCGCTCCGGGACTTCGTCGTCGTCAAGAGCGGGGTGAAACATGGCTTCTTGAATCTAGTGGGTGTACGGGGTATCAGGTCGGAACGAGCGAGAGGGGCGTTTGAATCTAAGTTCTGGATGGAAACATCAACATTGCTCCCGTCGTTCCCAACCTGCAGCTCGCCGAGAATCGTCTGGATGCGGTCATTTTTTTCCTCGATCTTTGCCATCTCCTCCTTCTTGATTTTGACAAAGTCCTTGAACTTGCTGTTGAATTCGACCTTTGTTTGGCAAAAAGGAAGGGGCGTAGTTGCCCAGTGTTAGTTTCGCGGCTTAGAGAGCATGATCATCTTTTTTCCTCTGGGCGAGGTTTACGTTCTTTTACCTTTGTCTCATGGCTCACTTCTGACAGGAGCAAAATCTGCATGCGACGGCGCTCGTGCGTGATGAGCTCCGAATTTTCATAGAGCAGGTGCTTTGTCCCGGACGGCGCTTCCGGTGGCGGCGGAGGGAGAACGGGAGTTTCGGCAATCATGGGCGACTCAACAGGCTGGTTTTTGAGTGAAAAAGAGCGGGAGGGAACGTGAAATGTTTGTGGTACATGTTATGCGTCATTACTGCGCAGGTGGGTTGGGTAAATAGAAATCGAACCTCGTCAGCGACGGCTACCTCTGCTGTCAACGACTTTTTCTGTTGCTGTTGGGGTAGAAATACGAAACCCAAATTCAAAAACCAACATTTACAGAACACAATGATCGCGAGCCGTTGTTAAAGGAGTATCTGGGGGTGTTCACTTTGTTTTTTCTCACGCACCTTCCGGTTCTCAGCCACGATCATTTGAGAGCGCCGCAGAACTTGGATTTTGGAAATCAAGTCCAAATCCGCACTCTCCCGTTTCCGTATGGAGTAATTTTGAACTTCGATTGTCTTGGCGGTGACGGGGTCTGGGCGAAACGACTTGATAGACTGCCCGATCACATCCATCGAGTCCCAGCATTCTTTCTGTTTTCGGTTAAAGTTAAGGCGGAGCTGGAGAAAAAAAAAATTCTCTGCAACAGAAAACCCACTTTTATGCGGTTTCGAAGTACACGCTTCTTCATGTTCTCCTCCTCGATGCTCGTCTTGACAGAGTGGACGGTTGCATCCGCCTCTCCGTTGAGCCTGTCGCTCTCTGCAAAGTCCAGCACAAAGTCGTCCTTCTGCAGTTGCTCCAGCTGCGGGATGGTTTCGTTACGCTCCATGGTTTCGACTATCCGGTTGCGGATGCTTTCAATTTTTTCGAAAATCTCGACTTTGATGGCGTCCTAATGGCGGTGAAGGGAGGGAGGGGGTGGGGGAGTTCGTTTCGCGTTTGAGACTATCAGGCAGAACGATCGAGTACTCAACGGATGTCCCGACTTCGTCCTCGCTCTTCGACTCCACAACCACGTTCCCACCGCGGCGCCGCAGCGCGCAGACTTCATCCGGAGGGTCGCCGACGTCCGCGTGGTCCTGAGGGGTGGTGAAGGTTGAAAGTTGGATCGATCAAATCAGTAGTGCGGTTCAACTGGCCAGCGCTCTACACACGGAGCTGCCTTATCCCCAACTCTAGCTTCCCACTTGAGCCCCACCCTCCCTATTACTCCTTTTGAAAGCAATTCACACCTCAATAGCAGCCAGGGCCGCGACGTCGGCCGCCACAATCTGATCCTGCGCAGCGACCAAGGCGTCCGCGGTGGCCGTGGCCTCCGTCCATGCCCGCCTGTTGCTCGACAGGACACTGCGCCACTCATACACTCTAAGGAGTCCGTCAGCGTCGCCGGCGGTGTATATGAAGCGGGTGTCGCGGCTGGCGGCGACATGGCGGGCGCCGCCGTGGAAGGGGTCGTGGGCGGAGAGAACGGCGGGCTTGTCGGGCTCTAGGAGGCTGCGGACGGTGACCCGCCCATCGGGACAGCGGGAGAGGAGCCAGTCGCGGGACAGCGATAGGTGGAGAGTTCCGTTGGGCTTCTCGTGCTCGTGGTACTGATGGGGTTTAGGTTGGTTTAGCTGGTTCTGAAAAGCGAAACAACGATATGCAGCAAGCCGCGTGGAAGCTTGGCAAACACTTTTCTCGCACGCACCTCAACCAAAGGCGAACCGAACAAAACTGAGTTGGTCGCTTCGTCGTAGTTTCTCGACGACTGCACGCCAAAAATCTTCAATTTTTTGTCGGAACACAGGGCTAAAAAGCTTTCCGAGGCTGCGGCAACGTCACTGGTATTTTTGTTTTTGGTGGTGTGAGTATTGAAGAAGGCCAGAGGCAGGGAAGAGGTTGAGGGCATGTATGTGATTGGGTCACTCCAAGAAAAGCATCCTGAATGAACCTACGTTGGTATAGGACAAAAGTCATCCACAATTTCCGAAACACGGTACGAAATAGCCTAGCCGGAGTTGAGACGCACCAAATCAGAAACGGACAGGGTAACCAGACGGCGGGCCATCAGTACACAGAATTACATCTCAAACCAACCGGAAAGAGCGTTTCAGAGAGTGCCAAAGGATCGAGCGAGTTTGGCTTGATTGAGTGATCGATGGGAACATTGTATCGGCTGAAGAACGTCTTGCCCAGGTCATGAGTCAGCGTGAAGAGAGCCAGTTTCTTTTAGCGCCGCAAAAAAACCAATGTCAGTAAGATTTATTCAGGTTCATTGCGTTGTGATTAGTTGGCTCACCACGGCAGACGCTTCATCGACTGTGGAATCCTCGTCAATAACCTCCAAATCCCACTTTATCGACATGATCGCTGCATGTGCCGCAATGTAACCCAACAGCGCAGGCTTATCTCGAAGTTGAAGGAGGCAGACGTGACTGTTTCCATCAAGTTGGACTGCAAGGTAGTGCCCTGTGGGATCAAAGAGAAGCTGCAGAGTCGAATTGGTGAGATTCCAATCCGTTGGTTTTCCATGGCTCCTCCCCCCTCGCTCCAAACGAAAGGCAATTGGGAGAAAAATGGGCGCATTTTCTCACTCGCTTCACGGCGCCGTCAAAAAGCCTGTCTCGCCAAACCAGCTTCGGCTGTCCCGCGCCGATGCCAACGCCAGCAGTGTCGAAAATTCTGACGACGCCGGCGGCAGTCGCAACAGCCAAGACCGGCGCGAACGGGCTCGCGGCAACGGCAGTGATGGGCGTCGTGTCGGAGGGCAGCTTCCATGAATAAAGAATCCGCGTCAGCTCGGCGTCGCATATGTCGATGCAACCGTTTTCTCTGGCGATGGCGAGGGTGTTGTCTACGCGGAAGAGCGCGAGTCCGGCGATTTTGGAGGCGTGAACGCGGAGGACCTAAACAGATTTATATGGGGGAGGTGCAAGCAGGTTAGGGCTGCCTCAGATGTATTTTTTAGCATACCAGTCCGAAGGGAGCGACAGCTGTCGCAGAAGGAGCAATCGCTGATGCAAGAAAGATGGACTTTGTGCGAGTTGTAATGACGATTTCCTTGTAGTCTGGCATGAAAGCCAAGCTGACAATGGCGTCGCCGGGACTGATTGGCGTTTCCTGAAGCATTTCTCCATTAAGGCGAACGTATCGCAACACTCCGTCCTTTCGTTGGGTGGAAGGTAGGGTGGGTGTGAGGAGAAAAGAGTTTATGTTTGAAACATTGAGCACCGCTCAGTTCCCGACCACCACGTATTTTCTCATACCTCTCCGCCGAGGGCCAAAAAGTCCTTTCCCACGGCAACACACTTCTTGCCCGCCCCTTCATCGTCGGACAGGATTCGTCTCGTTTTGTCCGAGGTCGAGTACACTGTGACGAGGTCGCCCGTTTCCCAAGTGTTGACGACGGCGTTATTCGGCATCCAGGCGTGGGCGAGAGGGGTCAGTAGAAGAGATGAAGTGAAATCGATTGGGGCGTCCAGGGAGGAATAGGAGGAAGAGGTTGACGAAAGCGATGCGAGGGAGTCGACAGCGGCGTTCAGCGCGTGCGACTTGGACGGGTCCGCGGAAAGGTCGACCGAGAGAAGGCGCTCCAAGATAGACGCAAGTGCTGGCGGTTCCGCGGAGATGGGATCAAGAGGAGTGAATGTTGATCCTTCACTAATTGTTTAAATACTGTTAAGAAGCTCCACTTTGCATTGGACGTGAGTGCCATCACGCAAAGAGAATAACTTACACCGCCTTGAGCCCGCAAGACCGGTACCGAACGTCGACCTTCCAAAACTTGATGTCTCCGCCACCGCCCGAGGTGCAGAACTGACGCGAGTTTGCTGGGTTGAACGAGATGAAGCAGGCGGGGCATTCGTTTGGTGCCGAAGTAAGGAGCGGAGTGTTGGACTTCCAATCCCACAGGGTGATGCGGAACGACGGGATACCGCCCAGTGCGACGAGGTATTTCCCGTCGAAGGAGAAGGCCAGTGAGAGGAGCGTTGTGTCGTACGGATCGGCTTTGGCGGGTGTGTGGTGGTCGAGTACAATGACGGGTTGCAGTGAGCGGGGTTCGAAAGTGAGTTGCTCAAGAACACAACAATTCCCCAACACACAGAGCTGATGGAATAGAGCCAGTTACCTTGCAGAGCCGACACCCCCGCGGGCAGCGCCGACGCGCCGCCTGGCCACTTGACGACCGCAACCCTCGTCGCACCGCGCTCCGAGTACGCCAGTACCGACTCTCTTGGGAGTGTCGCGAACGCCGAGACCTGCGAAGGGACGACAATTGGCTTCAACGGCGAAACAGCATCCCCGCCGTCATCGCCGTCGTCGCCGCCGCCGACGCCGGTGAGGCGCTGTTTCAGCTTTGAGATGTCGAGAAAGTTGATTGAGTTTCCCGAGACGTAGGCGATGGTGGTGGGGCCGATCGGGGCGGGGGGCGAGAGGGGTGTGTGCCCAATCGACTTGCTGTTAGAGGATTAGGAGGCGAGATTTCGGTTACGCATCGATGCTGATAGCTCAACTCAGCGAACGCATCTAAGCTCTTGGCGAAAGGCTGCTACTGCGGCAGTGTGCGGACAGCCCCTCCACAAACCCGCTTCCTCTCTGCGCTCGTTCCCACTCTCGATCTCCCTCGATCTCTCCGAGAAAACACTTGCCTCAGCTCCAGCTCTCCAAAGACGGTGATGGCCGCAGCGGCGCTCGAGGCGCCGCCGCCACCGCCAGGGAAGGACGACGGCGACGACGACGATGCGGCGGGCTGTGGGAACGACTGCTGCTGCGGCGGCGGCGGCATCTGTGCTGATATGGGATCGCGCGAGCGCGCGATGCGCCGTATATAAGTAAGTGACTGGTCGGGTAACAAAAAAAGAGAATTGTCTCAGCCCATTTAAACACACGACAGGCAAGAGTCTACCTTTCGGCCCTGGTGGCACTTGAATGCACATGCATGTACTGTAACATCACACCGTTTGATACCTCAACGCCGGTTCTTCAATCAGCGCCTTGCCAGCATGCCAAAAGGCAATGGCATACTTCACCACCCACGAAAGGCGAATCTTCTCCCTCATCTCAAAAAAGTCTTGTCGCGGAGTGGTGCCTTTGTTTCTGACCAATAAACTTGAAGGTTTGAAGGATTTCCTGTACTTGCATGTATCTTTTTGTTCTTTTCAAAACAGCTTGCAGACAGTCTTGGTTTCGACTTGAACGCACTCATGCTTGTGTTTTTCAAAATATTCCTCCTTACCCAAGATTTTGTGGCGAAGTGCGCGAGTGTGTGTGTGGGAGCTCGGCTTCTTCGGATAAGCTCGGCTTCTTCTTATATTTCGCAAAACCGAACGAGGCTTCGCCAAGACACAATGTTACCAATGATCCACCCTAATTCTCACCATCAAAAAAACCCCGCGAATTCACTGGATAGTGACACCTTCCGCTCTATCGCGATATGATCATCGTGACATACACTGTAAGGAAGCAATGCGGCATCCCCCCTTATAACTATTTCAGACAGCGATAGAGCTGCACTTGATCACGACCCCTCCTCCCGCCTGGCGTGAGTGGCGTTACGACATTAACACTGCGGCCTTTATCGCAAATATTCTATCCATTTGGATCCTCTGCGACAACGGCCATGTGCTTTTGCTGCATTGGAACAACCAACTGTGCCAGCAAGACAAAAAGCAAAAAAAGGGAGAAGTCATATTGGGCATAACGCAACCCGTAGGGCCCTGCGGGAAAATGCGCGACCGAGGAGGTTTCTTCTTGCAACAACCAAGAACAGGAAACGCTTAAATCCCCCAGCCTAAGCGGCCGCTGGATAGTGTCTACAACCACCGAGGAGAAAAAAAAAATAAATAAAAATAAAATGAGACTTTTTATCGTCTATTTTCCGCGATTTCTTTTTTTCGTGATCCACTTCGCAAGCAACACAAGAAGGCAGAGAAAACTTACTTCAATGAGGAAAGTAGCTTTTCATGGATTATTTGCGCTTCTTCTTCCTTTTTTTTTCTTTTTTTTTTCTTCCAGTTTAACACACACACATGCACACACACACACACACACACACACGCACGCAGACCGAACAAACACGCTACTGCCATCACCGAAGATTGACAAAACGCAAACGCGCTTGTTTTAATGGGTGGTTTTCTGTGAGGGGAAGGAAGGGGGAAGAACTAGGCAATTAATGGGCGGGCGGGGCTGATAGGGATGGGAGCGCAAGCGCAATGGAAAAAAAAAATAAAAATAAAATAAACCGGAAAGACCTAACGAAGCGCGCGCAAGGTGGAGGGAGAAGAGAGAGATTGAGAGAGAAGGACACTGCGCACCGACAGAAGGGACCGAGTCACATGATGATAGCAATAGGTAGCACTGCACTGAACGTAGGCAAAATAAACACACTCTTGGCACAGAGAGAGAGAGAGCCACACACACTCACACGCACACATACTCACACATACGCACACACGCACATACGCACAAACACGCACAAAGGCACACACACACACATAATGGCACTCGCAACGGACTGCAGGCATTGGCAGGCAGAAGAAAAAAAAATACCGCGCGAGAATGTAAAGTTAAAGTACTAGAAAGCAAAAGAAAGAGAGAAACAAAGCATTGGCTTTTGCCCGGAAAGAATCGGTCTGGCTGGCCACTTTCGCGTCCTGCTGGCTGCGGCACACAAGAACCGCGTCCGTTACCCGTTCCGTGGGGCTCTTGCAAACACCATCCTCACCACCTTCACAAACCACCGAGCCCGGCCACAAGCACCATCGACGACGACGAGGACGAGAACGCCGACGCGGCCGCCGTAGTCTCCGCAACCGATGCGTCCGCGTGACCACCGCCGACGCCACCGTCCTGGTTGTTATCGTAGTCGTCGTCGTCGTCGTCGTCGTCGTAGTCCTCCTCGTAGTGGTCGTCGTCGTGATCGTCGTCGTGATCGTGATCCTCAACGCCGACAACGCTCTCAGGATCACCGCCGCCACCATCACGAGAAGTTGTAGCGACCGCACTCAAGTCCCCGTCGCCGCCGCCGCCGGCACCAACCGCATACCCAACCTGCGCAAGCTGATGCCTCTGGTACACTTGCTGGTGTTGCTCCTGCCGTTGCTGCTGCTGCCGGTACAAACGCTGGTAGTGCTGCTGCTGCTGCTGCATCGCCAGCAACTGCTGCTGCTGTTGCGACGTCAGCGTCAGCGTCATTGCCAGCGACTGCTGTTTGCGGTACGGACCCCGCTTCACACCAACCTGCCGCGGCCGGCGGGGCGGCGCGTCGACACACGAGTCGGCAATGTCCAGCGCCACGCACCGGCCGCATGGACGCAGCGCGTCGCATCGTTTGCAGGCCTGCCGGCAGTGAGTGCACGCCGCCTTGACCTGGTGCCGCCGCCGGTGAGGCTGCGACTGTGGCGGCGGCGGCAGCGGCGGTTGGTGCTGCGGTTGCTGGTGCTGCTGGTGCTGAGGCGGCGGCGGCTGCGGCGTGATCGACGGCACGGGAAAAGTACTATCCCCCGAAACCGCCCCCGACACCGCCTTTACAGACTCGCACTCGACGACGACAAGTTCGGCTGAGCCCGTTTGCAGCAGCTGCTGGTGGTGGTTCTCGTGGCTGCCTCCGCCGTGACTGCGACACTCTCTCTGCGTCCCCGGGCAGTTCGCGCAGCAATGCGCTGCGGCCGCCGCCGCTGCCGGGTCAACCTCGACGATCGGGGTCGCAGCCAACGCGGCTGTAGCGGAAACCTTGTCCACCACCTCTCCTTCGGCACACCTCTCCACCGCCGTCCCCGATACCGCACAGTCGCCCACGCACGCAATCCCTTGCCCTGCCGCCGCCGTCGTCGTCGTCTCGGCAGCAGCCATAGCCGCAGCCACAGGCGCAGCCACCGTCGTGACCGCCGCCGTCACCGCACAAGCCGTCGCCGCACAAGCTGTCGCCGCACCACCAGCAGCCACGGCCGCAGCCCTCAACGACGCAACGGCCACGCGCGGCTTCCTCGGCCCGCGCGGCGCGTCGCGGCAGTCCTTGATGCCGTAGCGCGCGCACCGGCCGCACGGGCGCGCGTCGTCGCACTTGCGGTTTGAGCTGCGGCACGCGACGCACGCGCGCTTGACCTGGACCCGCCGCTTCGGGGCCGCTGCTGCGGGAAGCGCTACCGGCTGCGACTGCGGCTGTGGCGGCTGCTGCTGCTGGGGGAGCGGGAGCGGGAGCGAGATCTCCTGCTCCTGCTGCGGCTGCAGCTGCTGCGACGGTTGCGGCGGCTGGGGTTGCTCGACCGTCGTCTGCGCTGGAAGCGCCACCGCCGCCGCCGGCGCAGTTGCCACACTCGTCGGCGTTGTCGCGTGCTGGTGGTAGTGGTTGTGGTGATGGCCACAGTGGCCAAAGTGGTGGTGGTAGTGATTTTGGTGGTGCAAGCAGTGCAGGTCCGCCGCCGCTGTCGCGGCAGCCGGCGGGTGCAACGACGACGACGACGACGACGACGGCAGCGACACCGGCGTTGCGAGCTGGCGCCGCGCGGCGGCAGAAGCCCCCGCCCCGGCCTTCTCGGGGGGAGTATGCGTTTGCATGTATGTCGCCGTTCCAGCCACATCGCCCTGCGATCGCGACTGCGACTGTGACTGAAGCTGCGGCCGCAGCGCCGCCACCGCCGCCGTCGCCGCCGCTCCCGCCGACTCCTCCGGGGCAACGTCAGCGGCGGCGGCGGCAGCAGCGCGCGCGGCGGCCACCGCGCGGCGGTGACTCCTTCCCGTGGGCGCGGCGTCCACAAAGCCGTTGCGGCGGCCAAGGCGGCGGCGACGCCGCGAGTCTTCCTCCTCCTCCACTGCCTCCTCCTCCGCCACCTCTGCCGCCACCGTCTTCGTCGCAAGAACCCTTCGCGCTGCCGCACTAGCCCCTCTCTGCAGTGTCGGTCGCGCCGCCGCAGCCGCCGCCGCTCCTCCTGTCATCGTTCCGTCACCACCGCCCCGACCGCCATCAACACCGCCCCCACGGTCGTCCCGTCCCTCAGACTCGGCAAACGACGACTCGGACATCGCATCGTCATACTCAACGCCGCCGACGCCGCCGCCGTCTGCATCATCACCAAGCGCGCCTGAACCCGCCGTCGTCACTGCGGGGGGTGGCTCAGCAGCGCCAGCGGCGGCGAGTGCATACGCCGCTTGCGGTACGTGCGGTGGTGGTGGAAAAGAAGCAAAACCATTGAAATAAGGAGCCTCTCCCGCCGGTGGTGGTGGTGCGGACGACATTGCGTGCAGGAAAAAGCGAGCCTGTTGCTGCTGGTACTGGTACTGCTGCTGGTACTGCTGCTGGTGAGCCGCGGCGGCGGCGATCGCCCCCGGCGTAAAATGCGGCGGCGGCGGTGGTGGAGGGACCAGTATTGCGTGCAGCGGCGGCGGCGGCGGCGGTTGCGGTTGCGGGTTGCGAGAACGGAAGCGCGACGGCGGCGGCAGCAGCAGCAGCGGGTGCTGCGCACACAAAATGCGGCGGCGGCTGCTGCTGGTGCTGGTGCTGGTGATGATGCTGCAGCGGCAGCGGCGCAAGAACGTGACCATCAGCGTGACTGGGAGGCTGTGCGGGCGGTGCCGGCGGCGGCGGCGGTGGCGGCGGCGCCCGGCCCCAATGCCGCAGCCGCCTGTTCCGCGCCGCCTCGGTGGTGGAGCGCAGAATCACGTCGATGGAGTGCGGGTTCCGGATCGTCGTCGTCGTCGTAACCGCCGCCGCTATGGTCGTTTGCTTATTCTTTTTTATTTTCGCGTCTGGTAACGGCGGCGGCAGGAACGGAGCAAGAGGAGGAAACTCCGCGCCGTGTGCGTTTCGCTCGGCGGCCCGGAGAGCAGAGTCCTCATCCGCTTCTTCGGCGTCGGCTTCGTCGTCGTCCTCGTCGTCGTCCTCCTCCTCCAGATTGAACGTCGACGACGGTTCCGGTGCGCGCGCGCGCGCGTTCTCCTCCTCCTCCTCCACCTCCTTGCCTTCCTTGCCAGCCTCCACGCCATAATCTTCGCGTGGCTGGCTCCTGCGGGAAGCGTCGATGCCAGCGGCGGCGGCGGCGGCGGCGGCATCGCGACCGTATTCTTCAAAGTCCGTCGTCGCCATCGCCGTCGTCGTCGTCGTCGTTGTTGTTCCTGCTGCCGCGCCGGCGGAGGCGGAGGCGGCAGCAACTGCGTTGGCGTCAGCAGCAGCAGCAGCAACAGCAACATCCAGCGGTTCGCGCGCTTCGCCACCACCACCACCACGGCCATTATGATTCTGCTGGCCGAAAGACGGCCGCGGCGGCGGCGGTGGCGGATGATGATGTTGGTTCTGGTGGTGCTGGTTCTGGTGCACAAGGTTCCCGCGCTGCTGGCTCAACGCGTCGTGGGCGGCGCCCGACGCCGACGACGCCGGCGTTTCAGGCAGACTCGGCGGGGTGGTGAACGTGGCGGCGGCAGGCTTTGCAAACAGCAGAGCCGGGCTGCACCGCATCGGCGGCGGCGACGGAGGCGGCTGCTGCTGTTGCTGTTGCTCCTGCCGCCTCTCCTTCGGCGGCGGCGGCGGCCGGTGCTGCTGCATCCAACCGTCGGGGTCTTGAGTCCGACACGACGAGGACGTCGACACGGAGCCGGCGCTTGCCGACGGTGTGAGAATGGCGTCGAGCGGGTGCGCCGGCGAGAGCTGCTGCTGCTGCTGCTGCTGGTGCCGCTCCAACTGTTGCAAGTGCTTGTACTGCAACTGCAACAGCTGCTGCTGATGGTTTTGCTTGGTCGGAGATGGCGGTTGCGGCGGCAAAGACTGCGGTGGTTGCAGCAGAGGTGCGGGCAGTGGTGGGGTCGGAAGCGGTGGGTGTTGCGGGACGAGCGGGTCGTTGAGAAACATGAGTGGATACGGCACGTCGGCAAACGTCCTGTAGTCCGGATGGGCGACCGACACGCTCTGCGGGTGCGGGTAGTCCCCGTAGTGGTGGTGGTAGTGGCCGACACCGCCGCCGCCGCCCCACGCCGAAGCGTGCCCGTTCATGCCATCGTCGTCGCCGTTGTCGCCGCCGCCGCCACTGTTGCCTTCTCGTAAGTCCACGTCGTCCTCATAGTTCTGGTCGTAGTTGTAGTCGTGGTCGTAGTCGTCGTAGCCGTGGCCGTCATCATCCAGGTCCATGTCATCAAAGTATCGACCGGGGACGCCGGTTGCCTCAGGGTACGCGGGCAAGGGGGCGGACCCTGGCATGCGGAAGAAAGTTGTGCCGCCGCCCCCGCCGCCACCGGCGCCGCCGCCGCCGCCAAAGGCAAAGGCAAGGGCCCCTGCAGCTGCGAACAAGACCCCCGTGTCTTCGTGGGATTGTTGGTGGATCGTGTTTTGATGATGCGGATGATACGGGTGCTGGAGCTGGTGCTGCTGCTGCTGCTGCTGTTGCTGCTGGCACTGCAGGTACGGGTGGTGGGGATGCTGCGGCGGGAGCGGATTCTGAATCTGGTGCTGGAACCGGGAAATGAAGTCGTGGGGGTGACGCGGCTGCAGGAACTGCTGGGGCGGCGGCGGTGGTGGTGGTGGCGGCGGTGGGAGCTGAAGGGGCAGCAGTTGCTGCTGCTGGAGGTGGTAGTGGTGGTAGGGG
Source organism: Zopfochytrium polystomum (assembly GCA_025765615.1). Taxonomy (NCBI): domain Eukaryota; kingdom Fungi; phylum Chytridiomycota; class Chytridiomycetes; order Chytridiales; family Chytridiaceae; genus Zopfochytrium; species Zopfochytrium polystomum. The sequence continues at coordinate 23,103 of JAIVFJ010000176.1, read as the reverse complement.
GTCAGGGCGGTGGCGGCGGCGGAGGTGGAGGAGGAGGAGGAGAAGGAAGTAGAGAGAAATAAAGGCCACCCAGCCTGGCCGTGGTGGTTTTCGCGCGCGCTGACGCGGGGACTGTGCCGCGTTCGAGGGCGGTGGTGATTGTTGTTGGGGTTTTGGCGATGGAGTCGGGGCTGGGCTGGGCGGTGGCTGAAAAACGGCGGCGGCGGCGAGGTATGCGTCTGGTGGTCGTCGCAAAAGCCGTCCGCGCAGCTGGGCTGCAACGGATGCATGAAAACCCCGGACGACGCGGTTTTGTTTTCACGGGAGGGGGGTTGATGGTTAAGGGGAGGGGGAGACGACTCAATGGGATTGACCGGGGACGATGAGCAGGTGAGTCAAAGCTGCCGGGTTAATGGTGTGGGCGTGCGGGCGGGGGGATCCGAATAGGTGAGACCGAGGAAGGGACCGCTTGCTCTCTGTCTCCAACTGGATTTGGTGATGCGAAGCCGACGATCAGAGGTTGCTCGACTCGAGCCTTGAGAGAAAGAGGGAGGCGGACGAGGAGGTGGAGGACACGGAGGAGGGCTCGGGGGAAGAGATGGAGGAAGAAGAGGAGGAGGATAGGGAGGGTGTATGACCTGCCTGTTGTCGTCGACGCTGATATGTATGTATGTCGGGGCTTGAAAGGGAGTGGGGGTGGGGAGGAAGAAGCGGAGTTGCGGCGGCGGGTGGGGGGGTGTGCCTGGGGGTCTGGAGAGGCAACCAACGCTTTTGGTTGGGTGCGAGTATACGCGGGACGGGCGGGGGGGGGGAGGGGGTTAGCGCGGGCGTGTGGGCAATTAATTTAATCTCGGGAGCTGTTGGGAATACAAGGAGGGGGGAGGGAAAGCGAGGAAATGAACGCGAAAATAAAGGCGAGGGGGGTGCGAAGTGGGGGAGGGTTTCAGTGGCAGCGGGGTTGTGGGAAGACTGAGAGAGAGAGAGGCGGAGAGAGAGAGAGAGGGAGAGAGAGGCACGGAGACAGACGGCTGGGAATGACGTGGAGAGACAGACAGTCAGACGGACAGGCGGACAGAGAAAGAGACATTGGAGTCTCTGTCTCTCTCTCTCTCTCGCTCTCTCTCACACAAACACACTCTCTCACCCTCCTCACACACTCTCTCACTCTCTCACGTCCCGGAGTCCGCTCCCAGTCTGCGCACGGGGGGGAGGGGTACCTGCCTCCCACTCTCGCACTCGGTACGAATAATCCATGACGCAATGCAAAACGAAAAGCACACACGCACATACACGCAAGGCCGCCAAACGTCTTGGAGCCAAGCAAGCAAACAGTGAGATCGAAAGAACAAAAAAAAGGCCAGGGGGTGGGGGGCCGCGAGAGAGAGAGAGAGAGAGAGAGAGAGAGAGAGAGAGAGAGAGAGAGAGAGAGAGAGAGAGAGAGAGAGAGAGAGAGAGTGTGTGTGTGTGTGAGGAGAGTGCGTGAGCGAGCGAGAGAGAGAGCGTCCGTCACATGCAGCTGGAGAAGGAGAAGAGGGCACTCACCACTACCATCGCTGCTCCCCCTCCTCCCTGAAACTCTCTAGCTCCCCTTCTTTCCCCCACAACCCAGTCAGGTCAAGAATTCCATATACTTCCTGTCAACGACATCACCCCGGGCAGTACACACACTCATGGGGTGGTGTTGTTGTTTTTCACTCTTCTTTTTTTTTTTTTTTTTTTCCGTTTGGAAAAAGCCAGCCAACCATTGTTATACATGGTGTATGGCATTCACATATTTGGTGCCGTACATGTTCATCATCGGCTGCCCCTGTGCCAAAGACACATTTCGCACACACATACACACACACAGACACACACACACACACACACACACACACACACACACAACACACACACGCACGCACGCAAATATTTACTGTTCACACATTTTCGTACATACGCCAGCCACCACAGAAAGCGGCGGACACACAAATAAATGTGTTGTTGGCAGGGTTGGAAACAAAAGAAAGACAATGAATTGCGACCCGCCCCGCCTTCCAAAAGCAGCAAAAATATCCAAAGGCGCCACCGAGTAGACAGACAGACAAAGAAAGAAACGGATCAAACCCTGTTCAAACAACCGTCTCTAAAGAACCAAAACACCTTTGTTTTTTTTCACTCCAGCTCCAAAGACCTTACAAAAAAAAAAAAAAAAAAAAAAAAAAAGAAAGGAGAGAGAGAGAGAGAGGGGATAAAGGATTAAAAAGAACAAGCAACGGAGTGGTGTTGGAGGAGGTGGGGAAATATCGAGTGCAGAGAGAGGAGAGGAGGGTCTAGTGCTTGGCAAACACGCGGGCCAGGATTGCACGCGAATGCAGCAACACTGCCAGTGGGGTGAGGGGGGGCCGGAAAACGTCGCGGACGAGAGAGGGACGGTGAGAGGACGGTGAGAGGACGGGCGGAGGGCCAAAGAGGGGGAAGGGGGGAAAGGAAAACGAACAAAGACAGAAAAGAGGATGAAGAAGACGAAGAATAAGGAGGAGAAGGAAGAAGTGAGCAAGAGGAAACTCAAACAAAGGAGGAATCAACGATACAAAAGGTGTCCATAAGAGGAAAAAAAAAAGGACGGCGGAAACAATATGACGGTTTTAGGTATGCACAACAAATCTCAAGTTTAAAGGGGAGATCGACAGATCCCCTCCCCAAACCTCACCAACCCTCACCCTGCAGAATCGCGTACCGACACAAAAAGGAGCCCAGTCCCCCCCGCGCGGAGAGAAACTCGTTTTTTTTCTTTTGCTTTCTCTTCTAGCCCCTCGATCCATTACGGGTTCTTTGAAGCTCAATGGTTTTTTTTTTGTGCTTTTTTTTTAATGCTGCTTGATCTTGATGGGCTTCGCGTACGGCGGCAGTGGGCCCGAGATTTCCGTAAGCGCTTTTTGCATCTGCGTCTGGGTCGTTTCTGTGTGTTTTTTTTTTTTTTTTTTTTTTTTTGGTTGTGTGTTTGGCGTCAAAATGGCCGTGCGTCTCAAGCTTCTTCAAGGCAAGGGAATGCGAGAGTCAGAGAAAAGGAAAAGAAAAGGGCTAACCTAAAAGAGTGTGAACGTCGTCTAGGGTTTTCCCCTTTGTCTCGATGGGCGGGAGCACCTTCACTCGAATCACTCCGCCTTCAAAGAGGCCTGCTCGGAGGCAGTAAAGGTCATGGTATGAGGCAGTCACTAAAAACGGTGATTTGCGAAACAAAGGGACCCAAGCGGGGGTTTAGTTTGTTGCAGCTCACTTGAAGTGGCAGTCCTTGGGGGTGGCAAACGGTGAAGGTGGTAGAGAGCGAGAATTCTTCCTTGCTTACCAATGGGGATGATGGGCATTTGACCTTGAACTGCCAGGTAAAAGGAACCCTGATAGTTGTACAAATTGAGGCGTGAACTTGAACATTAGCGGGGTCGCGGTTGCCTTTCAAAGGAGAAAGCAAGTAATCAAAGCGAAACATGCCCCTCTTAGTGGTGAAATATTGCTACCTTCTTAAATGGAAGCATCTCGTTGGTCGTCTGGTACGACCTAGTGCCCTCGGGAAAGACGTACAGTGCCAACTTCTTGTCAATCATGATCTTTGCGACATTGGCCATCGTCTCGATAGCAGACTGGCGGTTGCCCCTGGCATTCGAGTTGAAGAATTAGGAAGACAGTTGCGGACACGACCGAAAAAACAAACCGCACCTGTTGATGAAGATGTTTTGCGCGGCCACCACTGCGCGATTGACAAAGCCCAAGTGAGAATTATGTCAGCGGCGCGTTGTTCGGACAATAGTGTGTCGGAGGCGGAAACGGAAGACGCGTCCAAAGTAAATGTCCACTCAACTGTATTGTCCGACTAATGGGATGTACTTGACATCGTCTTTCGCCTGTTCGATTACGAGGGAGAAATTACACGCGTAGTTAAAAGGAAGAGAAGTAGTGGTGAGAATCGCGGTTCGACGAACGGTTTCTCACCAAGATGACAGTGTCCGGTTGAACAAGATTTCCCCTGTCGTGAATAATGGAAGATGAGTACAGAGGCCCATGGCAAATTTGGGTCGCCAAACGCCACTTTACCGAGGCGCAGGTCCAACACTTACATGACGATGAGGTCCATCTCGCTCTGGTGGTTTCTGCAACGTTTCAAAGTTCCAGCAGGATTCAGTTAGCAACCTCGCGAAAGCTCAAGTTCAAGTTTCTTTCGCCTTTGGAAAAGCTTCGCGTGGAGAAAGTGGATGCCGCCGGGTTGTTTTTGGCGACGAAAAGCACGCGCCAGCACAAGTACGGCGGATTTCCCAGCCCAGCCACCGCCAAAAGAAAAGACGTGAGAAAAAAAAAAAAGGGGGAAAAAAAAAAGAGGAAAGATCCACCCATGTACAGAGACACGATCGCCAACACGGTAATTCTAAAGGCAAGCACGGTGCCCTTTTGAGGCGGGGCTGGGACAGCCGCGAGCGATCCGCTACCAGATTGCTCGCGGCGGCGCGCAATTGAAGCACGGACGCAGCGATCGAGCGACGCGACAATCGCCCAAAGGGAGATAGAAAGAGAGGGAGAGAAAGGGGGAGCATCGCCAACAAGGGGAAGAAGCCAAGCAAACATACAGAAGCACACATCCACACACACACACACACACACACACTCACACGACAAACACGGCGGGCCTTTCCTTGGACAGGTTCTCCGCGCCCTCGACGCGGACCGAGACGCCGCAGACGTACTTGCCGAGGGTCTTTGCAAAGTATCCGATCCAGAGGTTCGAGTCGCGCAGGCGGCCGATGAGCATGTTGTAAGGGACCATGAGGATGCCGAGGAAGGAGGCGACGCCGATGACGAGGGCGAAGAGCGAGATGCGGACGTAGAAGCGCACGCGGCTGCTGAGGCGGAAGGCAACGACGCCGGCCGCGGCCAGGGCCAGCACGACGGCGATGGCAAGAGGCGACAAAGACGATGATGCGGTCATTGTGACGACAGCGTTAAGTTATTATTATTCGTTTTTTTTTTTTTTTTTTTGTTTTTTTCCCTGCAACTTGCAGCGGCGGCTGTCTTTGCTCAGTAATATCTTTTTTTTTTTGTTGTTTTTCTTTTCTTATTTTTTTTTTCTTTTTTTTTTTCACATGCACTCATCCTTGTGAGAGAACAAACGACAGGTCCTTTCTGCCCGCACAACCAGTCCTGCACTCTAAGAAATGGGAACAAGCGACGCGAGAGAGAGAGAGAGAGAGTACCTCGTGCCTGCGCGTGCACGTGTGTTGCTGCGGCGAGAAACGGCAAGCACCACCACCCTCAAGCGAGTGGCGTCATTATTGGGGTAACAACCTCCCAGCGATGGACGCGCACACGGACGAGAATCCCCCTGGGCGGTTACCAATAGGGACGTCACGTAAGCCCACAGGAACCTCGGGAACAAAAAACGAAAGGAGTAACAACCCCCCAGAATGAAAGCAAAGAAACGAAAAAACAAAAAAATACATAAAACGTAAAGGGTGTTTGCAGCCGTCTTGCGTGACAGAAAAGAGCCTGGAAGATGGAAAACATCGAAAGAGCACCAGAGAATTTTTGAGAGGAAGGAAAGCTCGATAGATGAAACACGCATTCCCTGGAAGCAGCGGGCGACATCAAACCCATCTCCTTCTCAGCCGCGCAGCTCCACGCCGCAATCCGCTGCTAGCTGCTCGCGCACGCGATCCTGCAAGGTATCAATCTCTGCATTCGTCAGAGTCCTGCAAGCAGAGGAGGAAATGCGTGTGCAAGTGTCGTGGCAGCACGGGGCGAGGGCGTGCCCGTGGAAGCGAGACAGAAGAAGAAGAAGAAGATTCAGGAACAGGCGAGAGCGTCTAGCGCATTTAACGCACCTGTCCATCGATCGGTAGTTGATTCGGAAGCATTTGCTCACGCGGTTCGTCTTTTTGTTCGCAAACGTGTCAATCTATTGAAGAAGATCGCGTTCAACAGTGTTAGCAGGTCCAAGCAGCAACGCGACGCAAACAAGCAAGCAAACAATGAAATAAACAAAAAAAAAAAACACAAACAAACCAGCGTCACGTCCTCGACAAGGTCGCCGGCCACGTCTCGCACCACTTCAAACATGTCGTTGTCGTGGAACGGCCGCACAGACGGATCCGGCAACCAGAACGACACGTCCTTGTAGCAGGCCGGGTACTTGGAGTACGGCTGGAACTGCGTGGCGAGCGCTCCGGAGCGGAATTGGGAGAGGAAGCGCTCGTCTTGGGTCCAGAACAGGCGAATGTCGGGGATGTTGAAGAGCACCATCGCGATGCGCTCGAGGCCGAGTCCAAACGCCCAGCCGATGCGGTCCGAGTTACCTGGGTATAGGTGGTGTTGTTTTTTTTTTTTTTTTTTTTTTTTTTTTTTTTTTTAGGTTTTTGGGAACCCGTTCAAGATAGTCTTCATGCAAAAAGAAACTCGGTTTCTTCACAATTTCTTACCAGTGTCGTCCAATATTTCCTGCCGCATCACGCCGCACCCGCACAGCTCCAGCCACTTGCCGTTGTACAGCACCTCCAGCTCCCAGCTGGGGCTCGTGAACGGGAAATACGCGTCGACCCAGCGCACCTTGAGTTGGTCCCTGGGGACGTGGGAGAGCAGGTCGAGAACGAGGTGCTCGAAGCTGTCCTTCAGGTGGTACGCGACGAGGGCCGAGTCGCGCGGGTCGTGCGCGGGCTGGACGGGGTTGCCGTCGGAGGCCGCGCGGAAGCCAGCGTCTGCGAAGGGCCCGGCGCCGGCAGAGGACGGAAGGGCGGCGCCACGGCGCAGGGCGGCGGAGTCGCGCGGGAACGTGCGGATGCCCTCCATCTGGTGGAAGACGGGGTAATGGGTGGGGTCGATCTCGTCGCGGCGGTAGACGTCCGCGCTGAGGAGGTATCCGTCCGCCTTGCGGCTGGCGAGAACTTCGGACTGGTGGGCCGACGTGTGGGTGCGCAGCACGGCGTTGGCGTTGACGTAGTAGGTGTCGTTGGGGAGGCGCGACGGGTGATCCTTTGCGACGAGGAGGTCGTCAAAGTTTTGCTTGGGCGTCACGACGGGGTGCAGGCTGTCCATCACCGCGTACACGCCGGGAGAGCGAGCGGCAAAGTGCGATTCGATGCGGGACTTGAGGATGTTGAGGGGGTGGTGCGGGATGCGGTGGATGCCGAGCGGAGTTTTGGAGAGGATGGAGGACGACACGTTGGTCAGGGCGTCGCGCGGGTAGTCCCGGCCCAGCACGGACACTTTGGCCCCGTCGTCGCTTTTCGCGGTGTTGGCGGCCGTCGCATTGTGCCGTTGGGAGGTCGAGAGGCGCAGGCCCGAGCGGGCGCGGCGGCAAGCGTTGACGTTGACGGGTTGGTGCACGATCGGGTTGTCGCTCCGGGACCCCAACAAAGAGGAAGCGAACGAGTGGTAACGGAATGATATAACGTCTTTGAACGGAACCGACACCGGCGCTGATCGCATCGACGACATGGGTAATGTCTTTGCGGCGTTCGGCGGACAAAGAAGCCGTGGCGGATTCCTCCGTGTTGCGGTCAGAGACGCATGCATTCCGTGCTTTTTTTTTTCCCTGGTCCTCCTTCGGCGGGGTTGGGTCGCATAACACTGTCTTTCGTCGCTGGCGTCCCCTGCGCTATCACAGCCCCATCGCCGCAAAGACTGGTCAGAAGTGCGACGAGGAATTGAAATGCATTTAAAGGAATTATTGCAACGATGCCCTTGGCTCCGCCCCTCTCCATGGAGACCCTGTCCTCCTCGTAAACCGCGCCCGCGAAAAGGAGCGCGCCCCCAGACCATCAACCCGTTTGATCCCCGCCATTACAAGGCCCATCACCAGCACAACCTGTACGTGACATACTTGCCCGCGGTCTCACTCGGCCGTGTGATCTTCATGACCTCCCCGCGCTAGAATGGGAGTGAATGGCGGCCGTGAGTTCAACTAGAGAGAACTCACAAACACCAAAACTTCGTAGCGCGGACAAACCTTCAGCCCATAGTAACGCGCCACTGGGTCGCTGGGTTGGATTCGTGGAAGTTGGGTCTCCTTCAATCGACTGACGGTGCAGAGTAAGTAACATTCGACAGGCCACAGCCGATTAGATCCCACACGAGCGACAAAAATAAGATAAAACGAAAACTCAACTATCTCGCCAACAACGTCGTCTTCTCCTCCTTTGTCAGCAGCACGTGTTTCGGAACAAGCGTGTGGTGCGTAATGTTGATTAAGAGCTCAGCCTCCGAAAAGATTTCGAGCAAGTACTTTGGCGCCATTTCGTGGATGACCTTGTGGGCTGCCGGTGTCAGGTTCTTCTGATAGATAAGAATGGCCTTCATAATTTGCTGCTCCATCATACGCTTGCAGATCCTTGAAAAGAAATATGTTCAGATAGGAATGCGAAAAAAATGGGGGGAAAACGCGCCCTGACGGTCCGAGGCGAGGCTGCTCATTCTCACGCCCCCCCGTCATTCCAACAACAACCCAGCAAAACAGCTTACTTTTGGAGCGGCTTGATCCCTACGGTCTCGTCTTCCGTGAAGAAAACCAAGATCTGATCAGTGTTTTCCTTGTGCTCCACGAGAAATGTCAGACTGCTGCGGTCGATGATGGAGCCTCTCATGTGCTGCTGGCGGAATTCATCGAGGGTCATGTTCAGCTCGTGGTCGCCGACGAGGTAGCCGCGATCGGCGACCATCTCATGGACTGTGCGGAAGACTCTGGAGATTGAGGGGTCAAGATGGGACGTTCGGATTTCGCGTTAGGGTGACTGTTCTGGCTATCCTAAGGAAGTGAGCAATCGACTGTGCGGAGATGAAGGCCCATCGAATCGAAGGAGAGCGCATTTACAGCCATACTTGGAGAAGATAACAGGAGAGATCTCGGGAGGGGGAAAGGGAGGGAGGCGGGTTGCAGGGGTTGGGTATAGGAGCAGCAGCTGGTCAAACCTCCACAGCTTCGATGCTTCACGATCCTCTTCCATGTCAGCGTCTGTTTTGCTGGGCAAAGCAAATCTGATAAAAGGGTTAAAAAAAAAAGAAAGAAAGAAAGAAAGAAAGATCAGACCTGCCCAGTCGCTTCGAACACTTACTTAAGCGGAGGCCGCAATACCGTTGTCCCTCTTCCTTTTTCTGGCAGGAACACGCTCTTGACACTACTTTCCACATCCAAAAGATGTAAAATACTTAGCAAGAAACTATGTATTCGTTGAACATTCATCCTTCTTTCGAGTAGCCGTTCTCGTGCCTTAATCTCTTAAGTTTGTGAGCACACCGTGCTTGGCCCAAGAACGAGCATCGAGACCTCGTTTCCACTTCACCAACAAACAGCCCTCTCCCTCTCGTATTTCGCACTAAGAGCAAACAAGGGACCCTCCACCAACACCGACCAACCTAACGGAACGCCTTAAAATCGCCCCTGGCCATGGCACTTCATCCCATTTTGGCCGTTAACTTCGGCGCAGAGTCCATTAAGCCAGTCCAGCTTTCCAGAGTTTGCTGCAACGTCCTCTTTCCCGTCCAGCCGTCCACGCGCAGCCTCGCGGCACCGCTCCACTTTTCCATTATTTACAACACGCATATTCTTCCCTTGCAACTGACTTTCACCTAATCGTTGCGGGAGTCGTTCCTCGGCGTTGCCACTTTTTCAACTCGGCCATGCACACCCAACAGCTTGTCTAGGGGAGAAACAGTTGCTCAATAATTCGATAATGTTCTTCTTAGAATCTTAAGTAGAGCAGCTGCCCGTATTATGTTGATCCGCTCTTCTGTGGTGTTGCTGATGTGCAAGTTTTTCGTACCGAATGCCTTCGGACATGTCAGGACGTCATGTGGAGGCGGAGCTTGCAGAGCTAAACGCCGTCGAGGCCGGCGAGGCCTCTTCGTTACGCGATCCGTTCGCGCCAATCACTGCCGAGCAACTCAAAGGTGAGCGCGCGAAACGTAGAAGATTTAAAAGCGCGGCTGCGCATCTTCTCGAATGGGCCTCGGGCAACACTGAGCGCTTGCAAACTCTGATGCTTCGTTGAAACCCAACAAATCTAAGCCACCAAGATTCCCTTCACGGTTCATGCGCACGGTCCCACCGGTGATCATGCCACACTCGTTCCGGATCCTGTCGTCGAAGGCAGACCTGCAATTATCCCATTCGCATCTGACGTGAGGTCTAATGTTTCGTAGTGAGAACCGTCCTCGCTCGCTGGCGAACGAAATGATCGGCACTCGCACTGTTGAAAACTCAATCACACCCGCACTTTCGCGCAACAACAGATGCCTTTCGGAATGACACCTTTGGACGACGAGGACGTAAGGGCGGCAATTGAGGAGAGGTACATGAAGCCAAAGCACACATTCGACGCGACCGTCCTGCCGAAAGTTCAAAAGTGCGTATTCCAGAGGGGTGAGATGGGCGTCGAGCGAGCTTCCCATTTTCTCTTTGAGTGGTCCACTCGGGAAAGCCGACCCGCGCTGACAACTCTTCAAGGCTCTGGAGACGTAGCACCGACTATTCGTCCCTTTTGAGAGTGGCTCCGTCACCTTCGCGGGTCGGCTTTAGGCTCAAGCGTTCGTTTGAAACGGGGGAAGTTGTTGGGTACGAAGAGGTAACAAGTCTCAGAGAAGCTGCCATTCAACAGGTGCACCAGCATAACACTTGAATCCCTCTTGACAGTACATCGAATCAGGGCAGCAAATGACAGCCGGAAGTTCCATGTCTATGCGAAGGAAACCCGCGGCGGCCCGAGACTTCGTCCGTGGAACAATGGCGAACATGCCCTTTGCCCCAGGTTGTATCTTCGGCCACAGCGATAGTCGTCGTACTAATCGAAAAATATCGAAATTACAAATGCTCCTGTCTTAACTAAGGTGGTTTGGAAAGGGAAGTTGTTGGAACGGCAAATGCGAGATTAGCACTTGAAGACGAACTAGACGCTGTCCTGGACTTGACAAAAGGTAAATTCGTCGGAAGGCTCTTTAAAGCACTCTTATTATTGAAACGAAACGTTTGCTAGATAATCTGAAGTCAGTGCTGCCGGGACTACCTCGGGGGATCAACTTTGGAGGTCTGTTAAAACTCCTTTTATTGAAATGATCGTGAACTCTTTCGCGGTACTTTCGTATTTAGAAAGTGTCATTCATACGCCGAAGTTCAGCCCTCCGCCGAATGTTGATGTGGATAAGATTCTATTCGGCGCAGACGAAGACTTCGATTTGATTCGGCGGCTGGACCGACCTGAGGACGTATGCCCCTCTGAGTATACTGCCGCAGTTTCACTGACTCCAGCAAAAATGCTTCGTTCTAGTCCGTAGATACTTCAGCACCTGCCGCCGAAGCAGAGCTAGAAGCCGAAACTGTGAACGAGATCGATGCGATCTTACCGACAGAGTCTATCTTTGTGCACAAGAAATCGTCGAAATCCAAATCCGACCCGTTGCAGCACCAACGGGAGTGGGCCCACGTCGTTGATGTGAACGCTCCATTCCCTGACTTTTACGAAAAAGTCCCAGACCTTGCTCACAAGGTATTTCAGTTGGTGTTTGGTCAAGACAGGAGACTCTTTGGGCTGACCATGTTTGCAGTTTCCCTTCGAGCTGGACCTTTTCCAAAAACGCGCGGTTTATCACTTGGAGAATGGCGAGTCGGTGTTTGTTGCCGCCCACACGTCGGCGGGTAAGACTGTTGTGGCAGAGTACGCAATAGCTTTGGCTCAAAAACACATGACAAGGTTTTCTAGCTTGGATGTGTCTTTAACCTCTGTCTGACCGTCGCGTCGTTCCCAGAACAATCTATACCTCACCCATTAAAGCGCTCTCGAATCAAAAGTTCCGCGATTTCAAAGATACTTTTGATGATGTTGGAATTCTTACGGGTGACGTTCAGATTCGACCAGAGGCAGCGTGCCTTGTCATGACGACAGAGATTCTGCGCAGTATGCTTTATCGCGGTGCAGATCTCATCCGCGATGTTGAGTTTGTAATTTTTGACGAAGTCCACTACGTTAATGACATTGAGGTGAGCAATAGTGCGAGATTCGCGCTTTTAGACGATAACCAAAAAATATCAGCGGGGCGTCGTTTGGGAGGAGGTCATTATTATGCTTCCTGCTCATGTTACACTCATTCTGCTTTCGGCAACTGTTCCAAACACGAAAGAGTTCGCGGATTGGGTCGGGTAAGCATGTTTGCTGCACGCCCGCCTTTTCCTGAGCCTTCAACCAAACATTTCTTCAAGTCGAACCAAGAAGAAGGACATATACGTCATTTCGACGCTAAAGCGGCCCGTCCCTTTGGAACACTATCTCTACGTAGAGAAGGAAATCTTCAAAATTGTCTCTGCCGACAAAAAGTTTCAACAAATCGGGTCTGTTACTTGCCGCTGTGCGACTTCGTTGCGATGTTCTGACACCACAACCCTTTTTCTTTTTTTTCCTCGCAATCTTCGACGACAGGTACAAAGCCGCCTCAGACAACCTCCCAGGCGCGAAGAAAGATGCTGCCAAAAAAGATGTGCGACCAACTGGGCGTGGTGATGGTGGCGCGCGTGGTGGTCGAGGCAGGGGCGGAGCCGCAGGGGCGAATAGGGGAGGTGGAAGAGGTGGAGGAAGTGGCGGGGGCGGCGGAGGTGGAAGAGGTGGCAGCTTTGGCGGGGGCGGAGGCGGACCAAATTCCTTTTCTCGCGACCTTTCCGTAAGTCCCCTTCCTCATTGCAACTGCCGTACAAATCAATCGTTTTCCAGGACCGGAATATGTACACCCAACTCATCGGGCTTCTCAAGAAGAAAACGCTGCTGCCTGTCATTGTGTTCACTTTCTCCAAGAGAAAGTGCGAAGACTACGCCAGCGCGCTGGTCAACCTAGATCTTACGTCAGGGTCTGCAGAGAAGAGTCAAATACACGTCTTCATTGAAAAGAGCATTGACAAGTTAAAAGGTTCGTTGGATTTGTGATCGTCGGCCTCTTCGCTTAGTTTCCAACCTTTGAAAAGGAACCGACAAACAGCTTCCTCAAGTTCTTCGCATTCGTGACCTGCTTTCACGCGGCATTGCCGTCCACCACGGCGGCCTCCTCCCAATCGTCAAGGAGATGGTCGAAATTCTTTTCACTCGCGGCCTGGTCAAGGTTTTGTTTGCAACGGAGACGTTTGCAATGGGTGTCAATGCTCCGGCAAGAGCCGTTGTCTTCTCTTCTATACGAAAGCACGACGGTCGGAGCTTCAGAGATTTGCTTCCAGGCAAGTTTCGTCCCTGAAAGGTAAAAAGACTAAAATTTCACAGGCGAGTACACGCAAATGTCTGGCCGGGCCGGTCGCCGTGGCCTTGACGACACCGGTGTTGTAATTATCGCATGTAGCGACGACGTTCCAGAGGTACATAAGCTCGTTCGGTCGTCAAATCCACCGATTTGACGCCTTTCACTTTCCAAAGCAACTGCGGCTATCCCAAATGATACTTGGAATGCCCACAAAGCTGGAAAGCCAGTTCCGCCTTACTTACACCATGATTCTCAATCTTCTCCGCGTAGAGGCGTTGAAAGTGGAGGAGATGATCAAGAGAAGCTTTTCGGAAAACTCTGCGCAGAAAATGCTTCCAGAGCAGCAAAAGCGACTGGAGGAGGCAAGTCTACGCATTGGTTTGCCATTTGACTTATCTGACCCGACTTCTACTGTAATGCCCTAGAACCAACAAGCTCTTTCAACTCTTCCGCGTCTAACTTGTGCCATCTGCACCCCAGATATCGAACGCTACTACTCCGCCTCCGTCAACGCCGTATTGCTGGGCCACCAACTCCGAGAGCGCTTGATGCGACATCCAGTTGGTATCAAGGCAGCAACGGTTGGCAGAATCGTCGTGATCAACAACGGATTTTACCGTAACTGTATTGGGGTCATTGTCAAGGCCGGGTCGGTGCCTCCGTCCGCTGCAATCGGAACTAGTGAAAGTATTCGACGAGAAGCAACGATGGGGCGGAATGCGTTTCGAGTGCTCGCCGTCGTCGAAAAGTTAGGCCCAGAGAGTGGAGGTATTGTGAAAGTTCCAAAGAGATCCATCTCAACCTCCCTTTCTTCCGCAAATTTCTTTTCCGTCCCCAAAGACGCGGCACCGTTACCAGCAAACAGGGTTTTAATACCGCCAAAGAATCGACGAAACACGGAAGTTGTGTCCCTTGCGTACTCAGACCTTGCCATCATAACCAGGTTCACAATGCGGGTACGTCAAGGATAGTCAAGGACGCAAAGAAACTAAACTTGCTGACTCACCCTCTTTGTTTGCCAAGGTTGACACGGAAGCAGTGGGTAAAAGGGATGCGACCGAAATTTCCCGTGTGAGTGAAGCGCTACTGGGACAAGCAGAAGAGATGGCACAAGCAGGTGTGGCACCCGTCTCCAGGTTGAGCTCCCTCGTATCGCTTTACTGAACTACTTCCCCTCACCTCTTCGTCGCCAACACCAAATTCCTTTCAACGCATCAGACCAAATTCTCGAGGAGGACTGGTCAAAAATACGCGAGCTCGAATTCCAAGAGTGGTTAAAAGAGAGAGCCAGGCTTATTAGGAGTCTCTCTGGATACCAATGCTCAAAGTGTCCCGACCTGATCGAACACGTAAGATCTGATCGCAAACCGTTGATTGGTCTCCTTCACCGGCCATTTGGCTAATATTGACGCTGCTCTCTATCCCGAATTCCTCACGGCAGTACGGAATGATCCACCGCGAGCAAGTAATTCGAACAAAGCTCGCGGAGCTGTCGTTCGCAATTTCGGACCAAAACCTTGAACTTCTCCCAGACTACCACCAGAGGGTGGACGTGCTCAAGACACTAAATTCATCGATGAGGCGGGAACGGTCCAGCTGAAGGGCCGCGTTGCATGCGAGGTGCGGTTTTGCGTGCAGTCTCCTTTCTCTGCCATGTTTGGCAAAAACGGCTAAACAGACAACCCATCTCCACAAAAGATCAACACGGCAGACGAGCTGATCCTCACGGAACTGATCCTGGACAACTTTCTCGTGGACTACGACCCCGCCGAGATTGTCGCGCTGCTGTCGTGCTTTGTGTTCCAAGAGAAGAGCCAGAGCGAACCAATGTTGACGCCCAAGCTCCAAAAGGTAAATGGTGCAAACGATGCTGGCCTCGATTTCGTGTGCAGTATAACCTTTAGTTTTTTTTCTTGCTTATGTTTGTTACGTCTATCCAGGGCATCGAGGAAATCAAGAAGATCGCGCTGCGAGTCCACGACGTGCAAAAGGCTTGCGGACTGAACGTGGGCGGTTCGCAAGAGGCGCTCGAAGGGCTTCGGTTTGGATTGGTGGAGGTCGTGTACGAGTGGGCGCGTGGCATGTCTTTTAAAGACATTACAGACCTAACCGACGTACTTGAAGGTAATCCTTCTCATCGAGAGCAACGGCCTGTAAACCTGGTTTCCCTTCGTTGTGCAATGAAACCTTCTCAATCCCCCCCTAACCCCAACAGGCTCGATTGTGCGGTGCATTGTACGGTTGGACGAGACGTGTCGCGAGGTCCGCGGCGGCGCGAGGACGATCGGCGACGTGGGGCTGTACCGCAAGATGGAGCTCGCCGCAGAGTCGATACGCCGCGACATTGTTTTTGCTGCTTCGCTGTACTTTTGAAAATGGCGAAAAGAAGATTATGTAATCTAAGTCTTTGTCGATGCACACAACTAGACCTTCTTTGGTGGAGGTGGGGGGGCGATGACGACGCGGGGGCAGAAAACATCGGCTTCTCTCCCTTTCTTGCAGTTCTGTCAAGTCAGGTCGTGTCGTTTTTTTTTTTTTTTTTTTTTTGTTTTTTTTTTAATTATTGCTCGCAACTGGAAAAGGTATATTGCCACGCAGGAATGGCAGCTCGAACCCTGGGCTGGGATTTCGGCTTGGAGACAGACGTCCAGACCGTGGCCTGTCGGTTGAGAATGAGGGACGGTAGTTTCTGGCTACCCTAAACTTTTTCCGCAGTTTAAGCAGACCTTTCACCACCGCCTTGCCACTGCCCTCCACCGCCTTGCCGCTGCGTTGCCGCTGCCTTGCCATTGCCAGATCGCTGTCAGATCGCTGCCAGATTGCTGCCAGATCGCGATTGCCCTGTTGAATCGCAATCGCCAGTGGAATTTGACAGCGTCGCCATTGCAGGATCGACTGGCGCTGCACTGCTAGATCGACGCCAGATTGCCCCCAGATTGCCGCCAGATCGCGATCACAAGACTGCAGAAGCCAAATCAACCTCTCATCACCACCGCAGCCCACTCCATCAATCAGCGTTGCTGCCTTGCCACTGCCTTGCTGCCGCCAGATCAACGCCAGACCACTGCCTGATCTCGATCGCTGTCTCATCGATTATCGACTACTTGGGCGTCACGCCCCATTCCCAGTTGACTCTGATCTGGCAACCCCCACCACCGCCGTTGCAGTCGCCTTGCTGTTGCCAGATCGCCACCAGATTGGAACTGCCCTGCTGGATCGCGATTGCCAGCAACAACACTGCGAAGATCACCTTGCCAATCGCTGCCAGATCGCCACCAGATTGCTGCCGGACCACAATTGCCCTCTTGAGTCGCAATCGCAGATGAAGGCCGCAATCGCAAAGTTATCACCTTCACTACTTGCCGCAATTGCCGTCTTTAAAAACTCCACTGCCAGTCCCCAGTCAACTTGCCACCGCCGCTGACCAATAACATTGGTGTTTCCTGCCGTCGTCTCGATCCAATCGCTACACACTCGTGTCCCTCCTCCGCATCCCCAGAATCCAAGCCACCTCGCTGATAAAGATCGGCAGCCACTGCTATTTCCTCGATCACGTGGCCTATCGCTCCCCACTTTCGTTGTCGCCTGCCACATCATTTCTGTCTCACCCATCTGGCTTCCATCTGACTTCTTGTCGTTGAGCACTTGTGCCTTGTCGACACCTCTGCTGCCACTTCTCACTTCAATTAAACTTCTTCCAATCGACCTCCTTGCCGTCTGCATCTAGGACATGATCTACCCTAGCTCTTGCCCTTCTGACAGTCATCCTCAGATCTCCCCCACCTCATTGCCACCATGCCACCCCTCCCAGCAGACTCGCAGCCTCCTGTCACCATTCATCTTTCCACTTCAGAAGGCCTGTCACCATTTGTGTTGCCACTTTGCTCCATCACAACTTCCCTTCATCAGCATTCCTCATTGACCCACCTCATCTCTCATTGTTCTCACAATCACAAGGGTTCCTGCAAATAGGCCATCTCCAGATTGCTTATACTCAAGATTTGCCTCTCAGAATGTTTGCTTGGCCCGTTATCCTTCACTTTCAGTTCCAACCCTACTGTCCTTTTTTTTTTTTTTTTTTTTTTTTTTTTTGCCTGGCTTTTGCCCCTCTGACAATAAACCTTGATGCTGCCTTCTCCAACCTTCCCTTTTGGGAACTCTGACTCCGGCTTTGCCTACTTTGACTACAATTGCAACGTATATTACTCATTCTTTATCTCTGCAATTCTGTCTTTGAGAACATTTGCCCCTTCACCTCTCCAGTACAACTACTACTTCTCTTCAACCACCAAATCTCCCAGTCATCTTCCCAATTCCCTCTTCTTTATCACCATCGTTTATGAGCCACAGAAATGAGATAAAACAGGCTGAGCACCAACCCCCAGCCTGGGCTAAGCACCCATTCAGGGCTGAGTACCACCCAGGGCTGGGCATCACTCAGGGCTGAGTACCAACCAGGTCTAAGTACCAGCCTGGGCTGAGCACCACCCAGCGCTGAGTACCAGCCTGGGCTGTGCACCACCCTGGGCTAAGTACCAGCCAGGGCTGAGTACCACCTTGGGCTGAGCACTTTGTCTGGGCTGAGTACCACCAGGAACCAATTTACAGCTTGTTTGAGAAACAGTTGCTTGTAAATTGGTTTGGATGTTTCCAAATCAGGAAGCTTGTTTGGGAAACAAGCCGCTTTTTTTCCTTGTTTTTAGAAATCCAATGATTGGTGCAATCTCTGGTGAGCTCAGTGTTTATCTCACTTTTAGAAATGCAGTGATTGGTGCAATCCCTGATTCCTAAATGCCTGTTGCATTGCTCACATTGCACAGCATAGCTGGAAACCTGGAATTCCGATGCAGAGAGCGGAATTCCAGATCAGGAAGCGGAATTCCGATGCATGGGGCAGTGGTACACTGCTTCTGAATGCTTGCTGTGCTGTGTTACATGTGCAGAGTGCGTAGTTTGAGCATTTTTGTGCATGTTCTAATTGCATTGTTCCTACCGGTAGGATGAACAAAGCTAGAACAACAGCCGCCTTTGCCTATCTCTTTTATTGAGAACAGATTAGCCCTTCTGAGCGCCCCATTCAAGTATTGAATCTACTGAGCCCTTCAAACACCCATCCAATGTGATTGGATGGAGTTCTCAAAGGGATCATCAGTAACAGGCGTGGTGTACCCCGTGGGTCGAATCTCAACACTCTCCATATCAATTGAACAACAAACAGCAGAGGTCCTCAAAAACCAACTAGCTCCATCAACTAATAATCAATCTGCTAAGTGTTTTGCTCTTCTCTTTTGATATGCATCAAAGTAACTGCCTCTATCCTCTCAACATACAGCCATGCAGTCTCCTGTCAGTCCTGTTACTCATCTCTAAATGCTTTGAGTCTGCAATATTCCTCTGCACATTCTTTCAGGATCCATCATTCCATGAACATCAACACAGGCATTTCAGTTTTTGGGGACCTGCACCACTAACAACTGCCCCTGTGCCCTTTAAATAATACTTACTCATTTTCAACAGGGCACAACAAATTAGGATTTAGTGATATGGTGTTTTGCCACCTATATGCACAGAAACAGTTAAAAACAAGCGAATTCAGTTCCCCACCATCACACGAACATCCCTAACTGTCTCCAATAGTTGGATGATCTTAATGGCCTCTGGTAGTGCTTCTGGCTTTCTCCGAAGGTTTGTCGACCAGAGACAATTACTTGCATAGTCAATAGCAATGAGAGCAAAGCCACATTGTCCTCGAAACTTTGTTTGACTTCCACTAGATCAAAGGCTAAATGTTCGCCTGGTCGTTTATCTGGAGAATCTGTATGTGGAATAGCAGCACGAGTCTGTTTGGCAATAATGGAGACCTTACACGGTTCTTCAAGGCAAGTCCAGCTTAATATCAGGAAAGTCAGCACGTGTACGGCACTCCTTCATTGCTTGTAGTCTTGCATAAGGGATATGGCTGAGACGTTCATGCATGCGCTGAGTGTTTGGAGCTTTGCTATTGAGAAAGGCTGTGCGTATACTGAGAGTATCAACTGGTTCTGCAGAGCTGAAGAGGTTGTAAAATTTACTGGCGCAGTGTGCAATAAATTGTTTGCTGTAGTTGAAGTTGGGGTTTGCTGCTGTTAGGAGCCATTGGAGACCATGTCTGAGAATCATTTGAAGAACGGCTGGATCTCCTTCCTCGGGACTGCTGCAATAAATAGTACCAGGTTGAAAGTCTCATGCAAGATGGAAGAAGCCACATAGCTGTAGGTCCTGATCAGCAACTAAGTTGACAGGACATTCTGGGGCATATTGGGCTCCTTCAATTATGAGTGTGATATTGTTCGCGAGTGAGTGGTATGAGGGCTGTGCCGAATCCTTCACAAGTAAGAATTGGTCCTTCTTTGGCAACACGCATGCTGGATTTCTGCTGAGTATAACTATAGGGAATGTTTGGGAACTGCCACAACGGCTGGTGATGAGTTGGTGTGAGAAAAGCTGACTTGTCACATTTGTGGAGCAAAAATGAGTGACTAGATGGGCCGAAATGCAGCTGCAAAAGCCAATATTCCACGAGGCCAAAGACGAATTTGGAGAATCACTGAGTTGCCCCACGTAGATCAGAAGTTGCTGAATGCAGAAAAATTGGTTTTAAGCGATTTGGTTGGGTTTTGGCTGAGTTGTGAATGTGGGAAGTTGCAGGCAACGAATTTCGATCGATTGGGTGAAGTTTGGTGCTAATTGAGTACTAAATTCGTTCAAAAACGCGGACAGCTGTTATGCAGCGAGGAAGCAGTCGAGGATTGCGACGTTTGGCGAGTAGATAGAACTAAAGGAGTAGTAAACTCTCGAAATTCGATGTTATCAGGTGGCTGATGTTGTGGATGAGTGCTGCAAAATGCTCTGCGACGCTGCTGCAGCGAAAAACGACTGTCAAAAAACGTCTTCCCCAGTGTTAAAATTGCTTTAGACGTGGTGGAATGGTGGGGGGACGAAAACTGAGCGAGTTGGTAGTGTGGGAGTGGTGGAGGCAAGTGGCACTGCCTCTGTTTGCTCGTTCTGTACGCTTTTCAAGTGTGTTGCTCCGTTCTGCGAGTTCTCTCGGTGTTTTTCACTGATCTCTACTGGGTGATTGGGATGGGTCACAAATTTGGATGAAAGTAATGACAGCTGCTGTTGGTGGATGGTGGTAAACTACTCTGGTGGACTACTCTCTTGTGATGGTGAAGCTGAGGTGGGACACTGTTGTACAATGTGTGCTGTTTGGCTTTATACAAAATTGTGACAAAGACCAGCTGACAAAAAATGCACTAAATCCTCATCACAGTTGGTGCTCCCATGCACCACAGTGTGAGGTGTTGCTCCTGCACACTGCTTACTGCAAAAACCCAAAATCTAACGCTAATGAGTTGATGGAGCGAGTGTGAACAGAAAATAGTGGGGCAGAGTATTGGAAGGATTTTTTGTTGGTTAAATGGAGGGGAATGAGAGACTTGGTGAAGTGTTTTGGGTGGCTGTTTGTCTCGTGCACTCAGTGTTGTGGTAATGAACTGTTCCATGCAGATTGGCACATAAAATATGCTGTTGAGGTATGTGTTGCTGATATCAACTGTGTCAGTGTCCCAGTTGATTCAGGCAGCCATTTCAGTGAGTAAAAGACTATTGATTTGGAGAAAAGGTGAGTGAGTATTCTGAATATCAATGCAGTGACACTAAGTGGGGCCCTTAGCCATGAGCCGTGCATAGAAGCACTCAATGCTGCTGTCTTCACAAAGTTTGACTTTGTAGTCCCATTTGTTCCAGATTATGTTGACATTGGTGAGTTGTTCAATAACTTCAAAGGCTGTCTGCACATATACAAGGGTCTGGGCAAGGTGTGCTTGTCAAACACAGTTGGCCTGAATGTGTACCCTTTGCAGCGTTGTCAGATGGTGGCAACAGCTGATGTGGTTCTGATGGAATTCGCCTGAAGGTAAGAAGTTTGTGGTGGATTCCTAATTTTAAAGTGTTATGTTTGTCTTGTGGTTGTAGAGGAATAGGATCTACTTGTGATGGTTTTAACTTTAAGAAACTTTAGGGGAAAATTAGTTCAGATTTTCTAAGATACCCTGCACATAAAAGACAGCACGAGACAAAACTCTGCACAGGTGAGCCTTCTGCACGATGCTGGTCTGGGCTCCCCCCAGTACCCTATGAGGCGAGGCGACCACTCCCCCCATACACAGCTTGCCCTCAACGCTTTCCCCCGCGTCTCGCCTGGGCACATCAGGAGAATAACTGTCTCCTGGTTGGTACTCCTTGCGGAATGGGCTCCCTGCTCAGGACTCCACCTCCTCTGACACAGGTCCAGGCCACACTAGCCTACAAGCTGGGACTTCGGTGTTCGTGGGCCTTCAGTTGATTTTACATTGCCAGTCTGCCACCCCAGTCCAGCCTTCCTCAGTCATGCCTATAGTGCTCCCAGTAAGGCCCACTGGGTGGTGACGTTAATTGCGAGTAGCACGGAATCCAGCCCGTTGTGCCGTCACCTCCAACACCAGAGCTGTACACCGTTATCCGATTCACTTTCGCTATGGATTACATGTGGTTGATACGTTTTACCAATTCCAGTTTGACTTCTTCCAATTCTGATTGTTGAAGCTGAATGCTGACCGAATGGAGGAAGTTGTTGTTTTCTGGAGTGACTCTGCTGTGGGGAATGGTTGATGCTTTGTCTGACTTTGTTGAGACTGCAGAAAACTGAAAGCAATTCCAATTCAACTGTTCAACTGGCAAAATTCAGGTTCAAAGATGGTTCAAGGTGACTGGTGACTGAATGGAGCAAAGTGGTGATGTTGGTGTTGTTTCTGAAGCTGATCTGCGGTAATGAATTGTTGAAGATTTTCCTGAATTTGCTGAGACTGCTGCATATTGAATAGTTTGATGATGTGGTAATTGTGACTGTTTGACTATGAGGTGGTTGATTTTTGTTTTTGTTGGTCGAGAGGGGCGAATAAAGATAGAGACAAAGTTAGTGGTAGAAAGCATAAGTGAGAGTTAGTATATCCAGATGTTTCCACAGCTTGACTGTTTGATGATGATTTGCCTTTAGTCTCCAAGTGATGTTGTGGTGAATTTAATGCTGGTAGAAGAGTGTTAGTGCAAGCAAAGGGAACAAAGACTTAGCCTGATGTCTTCTACTCTGCCTCGTAAAAGAATCAGCAGAATGTTTTTGTCAAGTCTAACATCCAAGCCAGAACCACAAAGTTTCTGGTCAGATTACAAAGGTTGAGGGCAATCTCTGAAGCTTCCAGATCCTGGTTATACTGCATGAATGAATGAGGCATTCAAAGAACATAGCTATTCTGGAGTGACTCTATAAGAAGCAGTTTGAAATCTAGAGTCAGTTAGATTTGGTTCAGCAAAGGAAGAATCTCAGATGAGAATGGAACTTCAGCAATCTTGCAAGGTTGAGCTTGTTTATAGTTTGCTCTGAAAAAGTGTTTGTGTTGAGTGTCCTTTAAAGATAAACGTTGATACTCCTTGGAATGAGCCAAAAGTTATTTTCAAGGAACATTGCGTTTTGTCAGAGAAGTTGGTTAGGATAATTCATCAGAGGTGATGCAATTGAGGTGAAGACTCAGGTATGGCAGTGGAATTTCCTGTGATGTGGGATCTGGTGTAGTGTGTTAGTATGTCTGTGTATAAAAGCTGAAGCAGTTAATATGTGTGAGTTAAGGTCCCTAGCCAGGGTCAAGTAAGCCCAGCAATAATAGTATATTCCATAGTTTGACTCCTGAGTCCAGACTCATTTGGCTAAAATGGATAGAGCGTTTTTCCCCAAGCCAGCAGCCTGGCTCTTGTTAGATTTTGGGTTTTTGCAGTAAGCAGTGTGCAGGAGCAACACCTCACACTGTGGTGCATGGGAGCACC